>VZSZ01010474.1:0-132190 GCA_013398815.1 Ibidorhyncha struthersii
TTGTAGGCTTCTCCACCACCTGAGTCAAAAAGTTGTCGTCAGGTGGATCTCAAGCCACCTTACTAAAACCCAACCTTAGACCATAAGAAAACAAAAAATTATGAGAAGTGGTCCAACCATAGGCCATGAGACATGTTTCTGCAAGTTGCTCTCCTATGTAGTTGTTTTTAATCAGTATGATTTATGTTATTCAATAGAGCTAGTTAAACATTACTATTAAAAAGATTGCTTAATTAATTCTAATTTAATATTCCCCTTTTAGAACCAGACTGTAAACCCATTAGATGCATGTCAAATAATTTTTTTTTTTTGAGTAATCTTATCAGAGAAGTTACGTGTTTGAATAAGTGTTTGCCACTGAGAATAAGAACTTCATACCTCAGAATTTTTGAGTTATATATATTATTTTTATTTTGTTGTTAATAATGCAGGAATTAAGCCCAAGTAATGTTCATTATAAGGGGGAATTTCTGAACTTTTAAGTGAAAAGATGAATGGAACATGTAAGAAAAAATAGGGAAATAAGGCTTGAATTTGGCTTTTTTCTATACACATCGTGTGATATCTGCCATTTCAAATATGCTTCAATAATGGGGGGAAAGGAACAAATCAAAACAAATCAAAATGTAACTGTCCCATGTTCAGGAAAAGAAGCTAAAAAGAGAAAATATTGCATATATATTCAAAAGCATCTCAATTTCCAATGAACCTAGTAACTAAACATGGGAGGAAAAGTAACGTTCTTCTAAATATGTAATAGTGACAAAATATTTTTTAAAAAATTATTTTTTATTTTTGATCCACAAATCTTGCCTTAAAATTTAAGATCTTTTGGTTTTCAGGATCTATTCATTTTTTTCTTTGAAAATTGCCAGTTTACCAGTTACTGTATGTTCATCACAGAGAGCTATTTTAATTTTGCAAAATACTAGGAAAGTGGCTCCCTCAAAATGGCTAAGTATATCAGCTCAAAACCTATCACACAAATGTACAACGCGAGGCTTACAAAGTTTTCATACAGTAGAGGGAGAATAGCTAATTTCAGTTCCCATTAAAATACAGTGTTAGGTAAATTGTTAGAGAACTCTGTTCAAGTAGTTGAAATGTGTAGCCAGCTGCTTTCGGAGATATTTTAGTTATTTTATCAAGAAAACTTCATGGTCATTGGTACATGTCCACAGAGCAAAGAATTGGTTAAATTATTTTGCTAGATGATGTACAGTAGGTCTCTAGATTTAAAGCTTTTTATGAATATATCCAATTTTATGGAAGATTCCCCTCAGGAAGCCCCTGATGGCATGTAATTTGGCCTTCTTCAATGTCAAATATGCTATGAACAAGCTTCTTCATAGCTGAAGATGAGAAATACTTAATATGCTGTGAAATATTTGCTACGTGCACCATCCCATGAATTTTGCTATCTTTAAGAGGCAATTTCTACCCTCGGCATTCTTTCTTTGTTTTTAATTCCTCTGTGATTGTAGAGAGCTTTTTCGAGCAAAGACAATAGTTTTTACTTTACTGCCCAGTGTTTACTATGTAAACTGTGTACGTATGTTTACTATGTAAACACAGCAGATAAAACTAACAGATTGTATACAGCATAAATATGAAAATGAATTAAAATAAAAAATAAAAAATATATAATATATTATATTTAATATACACTGTATATAATATATATTATATATTTGTAATAAAAATAAAATAATTGTAATAATTTCTTGGAAGTTGCAGAGGCTGGTTTTTACTTCTTGTTATAAATTCTTCTATACTGAATAAAAGTGTGTGTGGAAGAATATTACCCTCAAATGTTATTAAAAATATGCCATGTTATTGAAGTTTCCTAGATGCTATTAAAATACGGAATGCTAAACCTACCAGACTTCCTTCCCATCAGATGTATTTCCTAAATTAGTCACCACTATAATATGTGTGCCATCCTTCTTTCTCCCCTACTTCTGTATCTCTCTCGCTTTTTTTCCTAATAAAATAAATTCAAATAGAGATTTCCCTTCTCTCCCTATTTTGTCTATTTTTATAGTTCCCGAGGTTCTCTTTTGGTGTCTTTAAAGACTATTTATCATAAAGGAACCTGTTTGTTTTGAGGAACTGAGCTATTCAAATCTTTCTTACTAGTTCTGCAAACATAGCATCTTTCACTTAGAGCTGTCTAAATGGATTTGTGGCTTGTCATGACACCATAACATAGATTTGATTTTCCGCATTATAACTTAGACTCATGCAATGCACGTGCTAGAACATATGACTAAAAGCCACAGGAACTGAGTGCAGAGGGCAGAGAGGCGAGCAAAATGTCCTGAATCAATCTCCTTTTTGTCTGTTGTTTGGAAGTTTGATTCGTAAAGGTGACTACTCTACCTCAGCTTCCACTTTCTCAGGAAGCATGCATCAAACTCCCGCACCAATATCATGCAGATTGTTTTTTGTTCTCATGCAGCACTCCGTGACAGCAGAACGCTTTCCTTGAGAGCAGAATGATTGAGCCTCCTTTTCTGAAGTAACATGACCAGTCTTTTGGCAGTCCAACCCGTTCACAACTTCTATCAAAGTCATCTGTTCCTGCCACTAAAGTAAAATATCTCCTTCTCTGCTAGTGGGAAGTCAGGTTCCTGCAATTCCACAAATAACCTCTGAGTAATGTGTTCCTCATTTTTCAAATGCATAGTTAGAGGAAGCTATAAAGGTTTGGTTTTTAGAGAGCAGATACTCAGTCTTTCACTCTAAACTTTCTTGCTTTGCCTACCTCAAATCACCAGTCACTTTTGAAAATGTAGGCTGGAGTCTTTAGAATATCACATCAGAAAATTCAAAGATACCTGATTATTACCTCACTAGAAAAAGTCCACTGCAAGGAATTGTTTTCAGCTACTCTGTGTTAATAAGCACACAAAAAAGTTGGAAGATCAGCTGTGACAGCCGTGCACTGCCAGGAGTCCTCTATCAAGATGTTATGCTAGTTTGATCCTTGCATTTTTCTACATGTGACTTCAAGTAGTTCCCCTTTGCTTGTCTTTGCCGAACAAGTGTAGCTGATTACCCAAAAGTTTTTAACTATCCTGTACCACAGTTTTCTGCTGAGTTTAACTACACTGATTGTGACTGTATTCATGTACCAGTACTTATAGTCCCTTGTACAGGAAAATGCACATAGAAAACAGCAGGGCAGCTCACAAAATAAGGTAGTTGATCACCTCGCTTAAGCCTAGCTGTCCCTTCTGTCCTACTTCAGAGTCATTACAGGAACACATTCCTACAGCAGCGCGATTTTTTCTGACAAGAAAGAACTGTAGTGTTTGAGGTTCAAAGCACTAGATAAATAGATAGACTGAAAGATAGATACATGAATAAATAAAAGCACAGGAAGTTAAAAAAAAATCCAGTCCTGGTTCTTGGAATTCTGTCTCCTCTTCATATCAAATATGTCTTCATTCATACTGTGAAAGCTGAGAGATAGTAGTCAAATGGGTAAAGATGCATATATATACATATATGTATATAGAGGCCTATAATTACATTACCACGCAAAGATTTCAACAATAAATGATTCTGCAAAGTGTCAGGAACTTTGAAATTTAAACTATAGAGAGACATGTTCTTGACTTATTCCCATCAGTCTTCTGATGGACTGGAGAAGAAATACATGTTTATCAATACTGACAGTAATTATCCAGGAAAAGAAAATGATAACCTTTATCATGTCAAGCTGCTTAAACTTAAAATATACAGTTTCTGAGGTGCTGTCAAGTACAGTTAACTAATAAGAGCTCTGCTGGAATGCAGTGACAGTGTGCTGACAAGCTCCAAGTCTGTGCAAGATCAAGGCAACTTAGAACCTTGTACCAATTATCTGTTGGATATATAACAGTCTACTACAACTGTCATGTTTGCAGAAAGAGAAGTGAGAATGAGGAGAGATACCTTAATGAGCCATACGGTACCATGGTCTCTGGTGCTCTGAACTAGGCATGTGTCATAGATACTGCCAAGGACAGAGAATCACTTCTACCTTCATCCTTCATGAGGTACCGTATATTTGACTGGCTGCACAGGTTCTCTCAAGGTATGCCAGCTCAGACTGGTTTTAGAGCTGACAGAAAACAGAGTGATGTTACTTGGTGCAGAAGAATCTATCACAAAACCGAGTATGAATGCAGACTGGCATGACATGAATCATTCTTTACACAACAAATAAATAACAAGAGTGAAAAATGAACCCAGCGTGTTTCCTAGCAGTCATCTGCCAGCGTAATAGGAAAGCATTGTAAATATTTACAGTTATAGTCTTTGGCAGTGAAATCATAGTAGGTATTGCTAGCAATACTCAATTTGGCAGGTCAGCCAGTTGCAGTTATTAATCTGGAAATATTGACAAAAATGATAAAAGAAAATGTTGTCTTGATGAAAAATTTGAAAAGTTCAGTATTATCTAATACTCTGAACTTTTTAGTCTTGGTATGAGTTTTTTATTAATTTAATTTTTCACAGAAACAATTGAAATTCTTTAGGGTTGAAATATTAAAATTACAAATATTTCAAGAGAAATATTAACCTGGAATTAAAAATGTTATTTTAATATCAAAAAACTATTTTGGAAATAAATACTTTGACTAATGCCACAACTAAAAATTTGTATTGCCAAAGCCCTCCTGGATTAAACACACATAAATCCCCAAAGCTATTTTTGTATAGAAATAGGTTAAGCTTTTGAATAGCTTACCTAACACAGTGAAATTGAAATAAAGAGGAGGTGAACTAGTGCAGGATATTACTTCTGTCCCTCAACTCCCCAAATCAAAGTAATGGGAAAATGAAATGCTTTCTAATTCCACGCAGAAGTTCGAGGAGGCAAATGGTCTCCTCTTCTTTATCTATTAGTTAACACCACGACCACCTCCTGCCCTATTTCTTAATTGCAGTCAACTGTTGACATTTGAAAATGGTGTAACACAATCCCAATCTAGAAAAATTTTCATTAAAAAATATCCCCCCAATCAAACCACAATTCTTTAAGGAATTTACAGTCCAAGAACATTCCCGATATTCTTTTCCCCATTGTTATTTCTTCTACCTTATTTTCTAGGAAAGGCTCATACTTTGGAGAGAAATTATTTATTGGTCGAAATATAAGAACAGGCATTAGCAATACTTGGGGAAAATACATTTTCACTTTCTGAGTCCACCAGCAAAAAATTATACCGTCATTTGGTAAGTTGTATATTACAACTGCTATTGTAGTTTAGTACTCACAATACAAGCCTGGATTTAATGTTCCATTGTCTTGAATATTTCACAGTAGTTTCCCTGTTGCTTAATTCTAATATTTTGAAGGAGATTTAAGATATTTCTTTTTAACAAATCTGTGCCAAAACAACAACCTGAACTATAAATTGCTCAGGCACATACAATTTTTCATTACTCTATTCCTAGAATTATCTTAAATGAATCTAAAATTTATTCTAAAATGCCAAAAATACCATGGAAATTTCTCTGTCACTGACCAGGTATAATAACTTGGAAAGATGAAGGATTGTGAATGCATTCAACGTGACAGGGAAAATTCTTTTAATGGTGTTTTAGGGGACTCAGGAAACCAAGCCTTGTTGAAAAGTCATTCTTTTTTCTTTCATATTTGATCAAATCCATTCTTGGAATGTTTCCTTAAGTAGGTGGCTCTTTTGTAAGCCTGGATATTGATCAAAAATTTTTCCACTGAGGCAGAAGAAGATAGGAAGGAAGTTGAAGACACTGCAATGTTGTGTTACGGGTGCTAGCTAAAAACAAGCACAGTATATTTCTCCTTGGCAACTGCACAGCAAAGATAAACCAGCCTGCTAGGGAAAACTGAACTTCTCTCTTACATCTGGGAGTTCAAAGCAAACATCTGAAGGGAAACCACTAAAGCTGTTTCTTAACTCTGTGGGAGAATTTGATGCAAACACTAGTGAGGTTGAGATGCGTGTCTAAAGAGTGTAAAAGCTTCTGTATTGTTTGGCTTTTACATTTTTTATAATAGATGAAAAATAACGGGGCAGAGATATTAAGTAGACAAAAATCTGCTGAAGTCTACAGATTAAATTTAGCCGACAGATTATATATAGATGTTAGATTGTCAACTTTTATGCTTTTTTCTCTCCAGTATAAGGTGGTTATATTCTGTGGCATTCTTTATCAATCACAATTAAGCTTAGAACCTGACTGGAGATCTCAGACTGGATCTGATCACTGTAATAGCTTTCTCCACCCCCCCACCCCCCAAAAAAAACCCAAAACAACAAAACCAAACAAAACACCACCAAACAAAAAACAAACCCCAAACCACGGACACCAAACCAAAACCAAAAAACCCCAACAGTGGGGAACAAATTCAAAATTAGTATTATTGTGATATGGAGAACTTCAAGGCCAAAAACTTACATTGTTGCCTTTAGGAACAGCATTTATGGGCTAAGCTGACTGCATATTCCTCAGGTACCTATGCTGCAGTCTACAAGATTACACTTAAAGCATCGCTGCAATGACAAAGCCAATCTCCAAAAATCACCAGAGAGGTGGTGCTTTCTGCATCATGGCCGTACTGATGGTAATCAAAGTTTCTGCATGACAGCTCATTCAGCTGTGGGTACTGAATGTGAAATCTGCCTGCTCAGAAACTTAGACTGTGCTGACGCAGAAGATACATCTTCCCATGTTTTTTTTTACATCCTATGCTCTTTTGCTTTCTTTTAGATAGTCCATTTTTGTAATTCTTGTCATAGTATAACCCCTGTTTGCATTTCACATCATAGGTTGGCTTTACTAATGAAGTGGGATACCTGAGCTCTGGATCTGACTCATCTCAACTATAGAACATTCAATGCATCTTAATGTTAGATGACAAAATTTAAAAAGATTATTGCAAATGAGTACGTGTCTACTCTTCCTTGCCTTCTGTTGTACATGGGTGTTGGTCCCTCCAGAGATGCCTCTATTTTGCCATTTTTCCATTTTATGTGGTAAAATTGGAATCAGGCCCAAGAAAACTAGTAAGCATGCTCAGGAGTAAAACTCAAAGATGTAAAATTTTTGACCTGGGCTATAATTTTTAACAGGTAAAAAAGTTCATGATCTTGTCATCACTGAAAGTAATATTTGACAGTAAGGGGGTGGATATATGAAGAGGACTTAAGCATCACCATATCTAACTTAGAGATGCGGTTCCAGAAGTTAAAACATGAACTCCAGTGCATGGGGAGAAATGAGTCAAAGAATAGAATTCAGGTAAGTGCTGAACTGACCCACATGAGTGGGTTGCCAATAACCACTGGGAAATGTTGAAGAGAGGAGACGAGCATGCATACCCTAGCTGAAAAGACGTTTGGTGCTGAACCTTCTCAGAAAAGACTGGAGAAGGGAGAGGTGATTGTGGTGATCTTACATTTTGTATAATGCTTACACTTAATCTCTTGACCTTGTGTAATGGGATATAGAACAACTATCTGTGAATTTCTAGTCTGAGTAGTCTATTCCAGACCGGAAATGTAAACTGAGGTTTCTTATATCCCAAGTTGTATTGGGATATAAAACAAAGGTGCTGTCACTGACTTTCTTCTTGCTTACGTCTGTGTGGAAATAGGTGTGCTCAGAGTATACTTGTTAGTTGAAACATTAGAGGCGAGTTAGGTGAAAGAGATGCCTAAGCTGTGAATGACAGGCAGGATTAACTCATGTTGGGTGCTGAATTTGTCAGACTTAAGAACAGACATCACATATCAATATTGAGCGGAGGGGTCTAGTGAAAATGTAGGTTATAGTGAAATCAGGAGCTTATAGTGTTAAACATCAGATTAATGAAGATACGGTCATATATAGAGTCTATACATAGAGTCTATATTTTGGATGTAAAAACTTATAATGCAGGTGGAGAAGTGAATATTTCGGTAAAATTTATATTAAATCTTTGCCTATAACAAAAATAATGAAGACTTTGAAAAAACACTCACTCTTAATACAGTCATAGCATAGAGGAAAGACATTCCAGCCATAGAAAGTTTGCAGACAAAGGTGGCTTAATGAAGCTTTTATCTTGGTAACTTTGTGGTAGCTGTTATTGTTACTTGTTAAATGTGGTTTTTAAAATAAAGACTTTATCCTTTGCACGGACGTGAACCTTCTGTGGAATGACGCAGTAACAAGACAAGCAAGCCTACAGCTCAATTGTTGGGGAAAAAAATGAAAAGACATCTCCTGTGCTTTGAAAGAATCAGTAAGAAATTATACAAATTAATTAAAAAAAAAAAGTGAATTCAAATGGGGTAAAAATCAAATGGGCAGAAATAATTCCTACATGCAAATAAAAACTTTGTGAAAATGTATTTAAAGGACGTTCATGTATCTGATATCTTAATTTTAAATAATGTAAATAATTAATTAAAATTAAATAATTTTGACTCGTTCTTTTTTCCAGTAGTCTTACTTCCAGTAAATAGAAGTAAAAGTAGAACTATAGGTGCCAGGTGATATTGTTTGTATGTAAGAAAACCAAAATGATCTGTAGTTCACACTAAAGGTTTATTTAGCTCAGTATCATGACTCTGACAATGGTTCACAGTGGAGGTCTAGGAAAAAATAGAAGCACAAGTATGCAGTAATAGTTCCCCAGACTATTCCTCTAGTCTCAAACAGATTGCTGTTCAGGGACTTAGTGACTCAATGGGAATGTTTTCATACTTAATAGCCCGCCACAGACCTTTCTCTATGATTTAAGCCATGTACTTCTTGAACCTCTATGGATTTTTAGCATGCAGTCTTTGGCAAGGAGCTCCACAGCTTAATTACATGAAGAACAGCTTCCTTCTCTTTCTTTTGAACCAGCACCTTGGGCTTTTTTTTATGACCCCTTAGTTTCTTTACTTAATAAGACTGTTAACAACCATCACCTATTTGCCTTCTTTATATCACTTGGGATTTTATAGATGGAGTCTGGAAGATGCAAATATAATCCTTACTTCAAATGACTGGAAACATTTGGGTGCCAACCTATAGAATGATGATGCTTGATGTCATACAGTTCATGACATAATGCAGAAATGTAGAGAGAAAGTATGTACAACAGAAATAAATCAATTGGAAAAACTGGTTGGTCTACCTGGTCTAAATGAATTAGCAATTTTTAAAAAGTACTTTTAGAACTAATTGGTAATCTGATTTTGCAATGAAAAGTCACAGGTTATAGCCTTGCTGAAAACAAAGAACCTTTGCTGTTGATGTCAGTGACTAGTTTTACCATGAAGTTTCAAATTTATTTCTAGTGATCAAACCATGTGGTATCTATAGTGACATGCCAAACTAGCACTACAAGTACCTTTGCTGGCACATTGTTTAGAAAGAATTTTTCATACCAGTATTTTGATGTGTCTGTGTTAATGGCTCTAAATGTTTATTGTGGCCACAGACTCTTAATTAATGCTACTATATCTTTCACAAACTTATTGTGAAATTCATGACCAGACTGATCATGACAGATATTACAGTACCATGCTGAGTATATCTCAAGGGATATTCTTACAGGCTTCAAAAATACACTCATATTAAACATTTTTAAGTTGCCTCACTCCTCACAAATAAAAAGAACTAGGATTCTATTGAATCTTTCAAGATTATTGGAAAGAGATGTGATCTTAAGACCTAACCCAATAATTTTACAAGGGAATAGAATGTATTAATGTTAACGTTACTCCAGTAAACATTTCTGACATTGACCACATTATGCCTAACAGATCAATAGTTTTCAGCTACTTAATTATCTGGGTGACTGCATTTGCCAATTCAAACATAAATAAATGTCTTACCTGATCAAATACCTTATAGAGGTTGAGAGAATTTCTTCAAAAGAATAAAGTGTTGTAGTCTTAAGTTGCAATGTTTCCTACAGCACTAACTACTTGACATTTTTTATGTAAACTGATTTCATTTTTTAAGCATTGCTATTTCAGAAGTGACATTAAGGAGCAGTTATTTGCACTGTAAAAGAATCACTCAAATGGTGCTATGTCCAGGCTTATTTCCAAATTCTCTTGAATAGAATTTAAACACACAGCAAAGATGTAGAAGCTGGATAAGGATAAAAGTCAGGGCTGCTGCTGCAGGTGAAAATTCTACTATGTCATGCTAAAAAAACCAGAATATGATAAATTAAATAAACCAAATAGGCAAAAAAAAAAAAAAGCACCAAGTTTGTTTTTTCAGTAGTGCAAAGAAATTTCGGCAAAGCTTTTGCTATGCTTTGTTTCCAGCTAATTAAAGCAAATTAAATATCTCCTGATATAAAGGAAACTTGCTTTAGGGATATTGAAAATCTTATTACAAGTCTAGATCTTCATTTTATAACTGATCCTATGAGAAAATAATCCCAAACTCGAGGAGTTCCTAACTTTTTTGGTGTTTAAATAGAGAAGGTGACTACTGAGACTGCCATCACCGTAATGCTGTAAAAAGCAAGACTCTCTTGGCCTTCAGAGATAAGTGGTTTCCATCGTAGCCTGTTAGTCTTATTACAGGAATCCATTTCACATTCCAGTCTTACAATAAAGACAACAAAAGTACTACATTGTTTGTTTAGAGAGGCATAGAAAGCAATGGAGCAATTTGTAAGCTCCTTACAGAAAAAGAAAATACATAAAATCTCACCAGGAGATGTTATTTTTGTGCAAAATTTGCAAAGACTAGAGGAATTCCCTTGATGCTGCCATATTTGCAAAATGGAGTAATACTCTGTACTTCAAGCATTACTTTCTTCTGGATGCGTGCTAAACTTAGTAGAAATACCAGGCACAAGGTGCACATAGAAAAGAGTAAAAATTCAAGATTTGTGAACCTCTTCACTATATCTTGCAGAAGAACTACAAGACCACTGCTGATACCTAACCATCACGCTATAGTTCATGTTCCATTCGAAATGCTCACACTTTGAGGCACTATCTGAAAAAAGTTAAGCCATGATAGCCTACTTTTGGAGTTTGTTTTGAAAAGACAAAGATCGGAAATGGTTCAGAGAAAAGTTACTAGGATGATCTGTAGTCTGATCTGGGAAACATGTTAGAACATCAAAGAACATTCAGCTAATAGATTTAACAACAAAGATAGTTACAAATTGAACTATAATAAGATCCAATGCCCAGAAGAAGAATTACTGTACATTGAGGGCACTGAAACTTTTTGCTAAAGGCAATAACTCTCTTGACTACAAAAAGGCAACGTAAAAGGCCTTTTGTATGATATTTAGTGCAAAGGAAAGAAGCCTAAGCTGAAAATATTTATTTGACTTACATCTTATAAAGGACCCAACTTCAGACTGGTATGGAGAAAAAGTATCTTAATCTTTTACTGAAAGACTTTCATAAGCTCCCTTCCCTGGACTTCAGGAGGGCAGACTTTGGCCTCTTCAGGGATTTGCTTGGTAGAACACCAGAGAGGTGGTAGATGCACCACCCCTGGAAACATTCAAGGTCAGGTTGATCGGGTCTCTGAGCAACCTGATCTAGTTGAGGATGTTGCTGCTTGTTGCAGGGGCATTGTAATAGATGACCTTCAAAAGTCACTTCCAACCCATACTGTTCTATGATTCTGTAATAATCTTCCTAACATATGGAGAAACTGGGACCTGTGAGGAAAGCAGAAGAATTTTAGCACCTTCTTGCCCCTTTTAAAATTAGAAAGCCCAGAATTCTAACTAAGTCGGAAGAGATTTACTGGAGTGTTATACCAAATGGTACTTCTGAAATTTCTCATTCTTCCCTTCCTTGTCCTCCCACCTTCAGGTAAGATTAATAAATGAGTCACTGAAATTGCGTAGTTAGGCTGAATGTGAAATAGGCTTGGGGGTTTCTTTTGTTGTTTTTTTTTTTTTCTCCCCTGGGAATATCCACAGACATGACATTTCCTGTTCTGCAATATAACCAAAACCACAGAATTTTGAAATATCATGTGACATGAACAGAAGACAATGTGTATTTCACTCAACCAAGATAAAATCAGAACATCTGTTGCAATATTTACTTTTGAAGTTGAAAGAAAATACATTACAATTAATTTCAGCTAAAAAAAACATTTCTATGAAAAGATAAAGTGAAAAATTTCATTTTAAATACTTCATCTAGCTATTTTACTAAAGGAAAACAATATTAATTCGAGATTAAATATTTTTTTGAAGGATCTGATAAATTTTGTTCCAGAAATATCTAGATAAGATTCTTCTAACTTGGTTAAACACTTCTCCACTGGCTGAAGATTCATCAGCAGGGAGCTATGACAGCTGAGAATCAGTCATGCTTTTCAAAATACATGTGTTCTTGAACTTGTTTTATAGGAACCCCATGGGCATTAATATAGCAACACTTCTGACATTTTTTTCTTACTCATGAAAAGTAAATCCACTTCCCAATGCCAGGCCCAGGTAGCTCTATGAGTTGAATAAGGAAAGGTGAAAAATATTAGGTTTCTTTTAGTGAAACTCCAGTAGTTGCAGCAGACCTTGTATCCTACATTTTTTAATAAAAAGGTCCTGTATTTTAGGATGTTATATATAGAGCTTAGCCTTTTGCTTTTCTTTGGTCTCTTTCCTACATAAGGAACGTAGATCTCTTGAGCATTATTTATGGTTGGAATTGTAAAAGCAGCCTATTTTGGCATTTTTTTGTGTGTTCTAAGAAAGGTTTCCAAAAGGGTCCCTTAAAGAACTATAACTCTACAGGTATTTTACAAAATGCTTTGCTTCATTTGACTGGAGGTACCTGGCCTCAATTGCCACATCACCACTAAGGACAGGGAAACTAGAATCTACTTTAAATAAAAGAATATTATCAGTCTTTTAAAATGGAATTTCTTCTACTGTTTCACGTTCTCACTGTCAGCTGACTCATTGATTTCTGGCCTGTTTTAGTGAGAACTGTGATTCTTAATATTTGTCTGATGATTGACACAGAAGGTTGCAGCTTGGGTCATTGTGGCTCAGAAACTGAAAGGTCAGTCATGTTTCTTGATGCCTAACAATCCACCTTTTTTATAGTAGGGGAAAGAGATAGAACAAATTGGTGCATTGCTTGGTAAAAGTTCTCCTGACACAACCACTTTGTTCCTTTCTAAATGGTGTCTTGGAGTCTCTGCATAATTTTATGTTTGTGCCTTCTGGAATTTTGGATATTGAAAAGCTTCGCTACTGTAATTTATTGTGTATTGGTGTTAGTTTCAATTAAAATGTATTTATTGCAGATGAAATGAAAACAGGAGAGCAAGCATTTGGGTAGACTGTATTGTTAGGTACCATCTAGATTTATGGATAAATAGTCTGGAAGGAGACCCATGAAGTCCTATGGCTCTTATGCCCTTCTCAAAATGTGTATTAGCTGTCTGAGCAGCTCAGATTCCCTCTGTAAAGTAACATATCCACAATATGAGTGTTGTGCATCCAGTCCAACCCATTTAATTTATTTTGTGAGTCAAGGTGAACCAAATTTATTAAAACAGGTGCTGAAAGTGTTCTAAAGTCTTATTCAAAGTCTAGCATTTGAACATCTAAATTGCATATATGTGCATGTATGCAAATTCAGCATCTTATTCTTGGGCAAACTGAGATTGGTATGTACATTTTGCAAAACTCAGTCATATGCTTTTTTTTTTTTTTTAAACCAGCTCCCCAGAAGTGAGTGTATGTTCCTTGACAGAAAGTCAGCAAGCTGTCAGATAGAGTTTACTTTATGAGAGCAATATGGCTTCATTTTGGAGGAACATTCCTCATTTTAAGGAGCTGTCAAAAAGAATTCACTTTATTACTGATTAACATTAGATTCAGAGCTACAGCCACAAAAAAAAAATAATTCCAGGAAATAAAAAAAAACACCCAACAGCACTCCTGTCTTTTTTTTTTGGATAGTACTGTGGGAACAAACTGCATCGCTTCTGTTTTGCTGTGGGAATTTAGACTCTTACAGGAATTTGAAAATTTTGGGGTAGACTGACCATAGTGTATGGGATTTAGCATATTCAGAAAGGGAAATGTAGATGTGATAATATCAGTTATTGATTATAAAAAATGCATGATCATATAAATGAACAGTTTCTGATATTTTAAGTACATGGAATAACCCTGTGTGATTGAAATAAATAAATCCTGAAATAAGTATAACAGCTTAGTCACAATGCTTTATTTAATGATGCATGAAAAATGAATGAACAAAGAAATAAATAATTGCATTTTCTTGCTATGTGAGCATATGATATAATTAAAAAGATCTATGGAGAATATAAACTCACTAAAAAGATGAAGTTGACTCCATTTAGATTCTGTGAAGTCATTAAAGTCAGTATCAGACCTACGGGAAGTATATTCATTAATGTTGATAATATTTATTAATATTATTGTAGTAACATCTACAAGTCCCAGGCAGGATCACATTTAATGATAGTGAACTGTTATTTATTTTAATAGTCTAAATAGTCTAAAATGGTATAAATAGTCTAAAATAGTTTATTTTAAGCCTGCAGTTCGCAAACTGACTTCAAAATGTTACACGGACTTATATAGTTCGGGGATCTACTGCTATCAAAAGTGGTGTTTACCACCACATTTACTCCTAAAAGTTTCTGAATATCTGGTCTCCAGGGAACAACTTGAGAAAAAGATAAAATGGGAGGGAAGAACCAATTCTTAGCTTAATTTGAAAACAGACGCCAATGACTGGGGAAGGTACCAACACGATCAGTGTGTCAGAATGAGATGCTTTTCGGGTCATCCTGAAATGCACATACATTGGATTTGCTATATTTTATTATAAAGAAAGATTAAAAAAAAAGCCTCATTTCATTGAAGTCAGGCTGCCCTTGAACAAAACCCCCTTGTATTGTTATACAAACTGTAGCAAGAAAATAATGGCTGCTTTTTTTCTTGTGTGTAATCTTTTTGCAACAAACTATATATTTCTAAATAATCTTATAAACTGCATCTAAGTTTTCTTATGTTTCTGATGAATAATATCCCAAGCTATAAAGAAAAAGATTTAATGAAATATGTCTGATTTTCAGAAGTCAAAGGTTTCAGAGTTGATACAATATCAGTGGAACAAGCTACCTCTTAGCTTTTGAAAATCTCATTTGTAAACCTGACAACACCTATGGTGAAAGGCAGAAAAGAAAGTCCCAGACTTTGAAAACTAGTGGAAAGGCATCATTTCAGCCTAGGATATATTTTACTTAGTTCAGACTTCAATGTATTAGAACTTACTGCACAATAATAATTAGGTTTGCAAAGCTAAGTGGACATTTCTCTTTACCCTATGACTTATTCAAGTAAACTGCATTGTTTATTACTGCCAAACGTGGCACACATTTAATAAAATTATCTGCATAAGGAAAAGATATCAGCCATTAACCTAAGGCTCACTTCTAGGTCTGATATTTATTTGTTCATAGTTTTATATTTTTATAGGTATTGTTCAACAAAGGCTTTTTATTATTATTATCTATCTATTTATTTATTTATTTTAACCTTCTGTGCCTTTATGAGCCTTTAAGTTAAATGGTTTAGGTAATTTCTAATAATTTTATGAATTAGTGATATTTATTTTCAGGGATTTTTCTTAAAAATTTGTTTATGATATATTCACAGAGACAGAGGAACTGCTTTGACATTGAACAGCAAATACTAATACAACTCTATATTTTCTATCCTATCCTATCCTATCCTATCCTATCCTATCCTATCCTATCCTATCCTATCCTATCCTATCCTATCCTATCCTAATCTATTCCATTCCATCCCATTCCATTCCATTCCAACTCTATATGTTTTTAAAAATCATACAGAAGTTGCAGAGCAAGTGATCCTTTTAAACAACAGACAGAACTATACAAAAATGAAAATAAAATGGAATTGAATTGAACTGGAAGATTTTCCAAGTTCTTTCTATTAATCTTGGTATGATAATAACCTAGTTATATGTACATGCCTGTAAAAGTTAACACTAAATAAAAACAGTAACTTCAGGGTCTGTCCATCCAGCTGACATTTAGATCTCATTATCCCTGAAACAAAATACTTTTCAGCACTGAGACTACTTTTTTTGTTGTTGGTGGTAGTGGGTTTTTTTAAACATATAGTTGGTATTAAAAACCAATCATTATACCACGTTGCTTTGGCTGTAAAGTAGGTAGGAAGAATAATTGACTGCAGCATGTGATCCATGACTTCTTAATCAAATAGAGATTTCAATGAAGGCCTGATCTCTGAACTATCTACAGAATTCAGTTTTTTTTTTTTTTAATCTTCCATTTAATGTATTTGCATAGGCTAAAGATAAAAATAAGGAAATATTTCTATGCAAAATCTGCTGAATTATTACATCAAGACAGAAATTTTCATATATTAAAATTTAATTATGGAAATATATATAAAAAACCCAACCAAAAAGGAGTACTTAGGTGTAGAAAAAAGCAAATGGCTGATCTTATTTAAAAGATGGCAAGCTTTTATTTCAGCCTTTGCAAAGACAAACATATCAAGAAAAAAAAAATGCAGAAACAGTTCTGTGCGTTATTCATGTCTGACTTACAGAAGTCCACACAGGCCACACTTTCACTGCTCTTTCAGATATGAAGACCGGCTCACAATTTCTTGTCTCAGACCCAGCCAGAACCTTCTCAAGCCGCGCAGGCTCCTGGGTTTCAGAACCATGGACAGCGCCGCTCGTTCCTTCTGGGCACAGCACCGCTTCCTTATCGTACTGAACGGGGAACACACGCTGCAGTCACACATCAGAGCCTGTACAACAGGGTACCTTTTTGTTGTTGTTGTTAGCATATCTACTCCTTTGTTTCCAGCAGGTGGAGAGGCTTCAAACGTCAAAGAACACGCCAAGCTATTTTTTTTTGTTTTATTTAGTTTTTATTTTTTACGTTTGCAGAGGAAATGCATCTACTTTTTCTCTAGGCAAAATGTAAAACCAGAAAATAACTTTTCAGTAATTAATTTTGTTTGAGTAATAATGGCTTCTGGTTTGGACAGTTTCTGCTGTATAACAAACAGGTGGGTTAAGACCCTAAGGCATTTCCTGAATCTTTGCATACAGCCTTGACTGCTTGTTTAAAAATGAAAAATGTAGCTAGACAGAAACTTTTAAGCCAGTGGAACACTGTCCTCAGGCTGAAGCTTAATGATGAAGCTGATAATTTATTTTAATCCACTCATATGCTAGTCTTATTAACAGGAAGACAGATTTTCTGCATCGTTTATTACTCAGAAAGTTGATCACTGACAGATGTTTTTCTAAAAAGGTACCGTATTAAATGTCTTAAAGTGTACTACTAAAAGTGCTGTTTAACACTGTGGTTTACTATTGTCATAGCTATCAAAATATATTATGCTACATAACAATGATCTAGAATTAAACAATATGAAAACAATTACTTATATATTAGAAATATCGTCTTGAATATAACTAGCAATTATAAATGGTTTAAATAATTAGAAAAGATGGAAATAAACCAAAGAATGTATGGGAAAAGATGCAAAAGACATTTGCCTCTTAAATTTTATGCAACAAGAAAATCCTATGAATCTCTGTTTAGTATGGATAAATTCTACACACTTTGCCCACATGGATATTCCAGAAGACTTTTCTAGCCTGAATATTGTATTGATCCACAGTGATTGCATGCCTGCAGGGCTATGATCTTATTGGCATCCCAGAGTCGTGGTGGGATGGCTCCTATGACTGGAGTGTTGGAATGGAAAGATACAGGCTCTTCAGGAAGGACAGACAGGGGTCATGAGGAGAGGGTGTCGCTCTCTATGTCAGTGACCAGCTGGTGTGCATGGAGCTCTGACTGGAGACTTTCAAAACCTGCCTGGATGCCACCCTGTGCAACCTGTTCTAGGTGACCCTGCTCTGGCAGGGGGTTGGACTAGATGATCTCCAGAGGTCCCTTCCAACACTGACCATTCCATGATTCTGTGATTCTGTGATGGGGACCCAACTAAGAACTTATGGGTCAGGATTAAAGGGAGGGCAGGGACAGGTGATGTTACAGTGGGGATCTGCTACAGGCCACCCAACCATGAAGACAGAGCAGATAAGGTCCCCTATAGACAGATAGGAGCAGCCTCATGTTCACAAGCCCTGGTCCCATGGGGGACTTAAACCACCCTAATATCTGTTGGAGGGACAACACAGTGGGGCATAAGCAATCCAGGAGGTTCCTGGAATGTGTCAATGATGACTTGCTTCTCCAAGTGTTAGAAGGGCCAATGAGTGACATGCAGGACCTTGTTCACACCAACAAGGAAGGGAAAAATGCCAGGAGTCCTGCACGGATGAACAAAGAGCTCCTGGACAAACTCAAAACCAAAAAGGAAGCCTCCAGAGGGTGGAAGGTAGCCTGGGAGGAATACAGAGAAATTGTCCAAGCAGCCAGGGATCAGGGTAAGAAAGCTAAAGCCCTGATAGAATTAAGTCTGGCCAGGGACATCAAGGGCAACAAGAAAAGCTTCTGTAGGTATGCTGGTGACAAAAGGAAGACTAGGGAAAATGTGGGCCCTCTCTGGAAGGAAACAGGAGACCTGGTCACTCGGATCATTGACAAGGCTGAGGTACTCGATGACTTTTTTGCCTCGGTCTTCATCATCAAGTGCTCTAGTCACATGGCCCAAGTTGCAGAGGGCAAAGACAGGGACTGGGTGAATGAGGAACCACCCACTGTGGGAGAAGAACAGGCTCAAGGCCATCTGAGGAACCTGAAGGTGCACAAGTCCATGGGAGCTGGTGAAATCCATTCGCAGGTCCTGAGGGAACTGGTGGATGAAGTTGCTAAGCCATCATCCAGCACATTTGGGAAATTGTGACAGCCTGGTGAATTTCCCACTAATTGGAAATGGGGAAACATAACCCACACTTTCAGAAAGGGAAAAAAGGAAGATCTGGGGAAATACGGGCTGGTCAGTCTCACCTCTGTGCCCGGCAAGACCATGGAGCAGATCCTCTTGGAAACTATACTAAGGCACATGGAAATTTAGCAGGTCATTAGTGACAGCCAACATGGCTTTACTAAAGGAAAATTGTGCCTAATAAATTTGGTGGACTTCTACAATGGGGTTACAGTGCTGGTGGGTAAGGGAAGAGCAACTGATGTCAGGTACCTGGACTTGTGCAAAGAATTTGACACCATTCTGCATGACATCCTTGTCTCTGTATTGGAGAAACACGGAACTGATAGATGGACCACTTGATGGATATGGAACTGGCTGGACGGTTGCACTCAAAGAGTTGTGGTCAACAGCTCCATGTCCAAGTGGTGAGCAGTGACAAGTGGTGTTCCTTAGGGGTCGGTGCTGGGACCGACACTATTTAACATCTTTGCTGGCAACATGGATGTTGGGATTGAGTGCACCCTCAGCAACTTTGCTGATGACACCAAGCTCTGTGAAACAATCGACATGCTAGAGAGAAGGGATGCCATCCAGAGGGACCTGGACAGGCTTGAGAGCTGGGCCCATGCAAACCTCATGAAGTTCAACAAGGTCAAGTGTAAGGTCTGGCATGTGGGTTGGGGCAATCCCAAGCACAAATACAGGCTGGGCAGAGAATGGATTGAGACCAGCCCTGAGAAGAGGGACTTGGAGGTGGATGACAAGCTCAACATGAGCTGGCAATGTGTGATTGCAGCCCAGAAAGCCAACTGCATCCTGGGCTATATCAAAAGAAGTGTGGCCAGCAGGTCAAGGGAGGCGATTCTGCACCTCTACTCTGCTCTAGTGAGACCCCATTTGGGGTACTGGGTCCAGCTCTGGAGCCCCCAACATAAGAAGGACATGGACCTGTTGGAGCGAGTCCAGAGGAGGGCCATGAAGATGATGAGAGGGCTGGAGCACCTCTCCTATGAAGACAGGCTGAGAGAGTTGGGGTTGTACATCCTGGAGAAGAGAAGGCTCCAGGGAGACCTTATTGTGGCCTTCCAGTACCTGAAGGGGGCCTACAGGAGAGATCCAAGGGACTCTTTATCAGGGAGTGTAGTGATAGGATGAAGAATAATGGCTTTAAACGGGAAGAGGGTAGGTTTAGACTAGATATTAGGAAGAAAGGTGGTGAGGCACTGGAACAGATTGCCCAGAGAAGCTGTGGAGGACCCATTCCTGGAGGTGTTCAAGACCAGGTTGGATGGAGCTTTGAGTAGCCTGGTCTATTTGAAGTTGTCCCTGCCCATGGCAGGAGAGTTGGAACTAGATGATCTTTAAGGTCCCTTCCAACTCGAACCATTCTATGATTCTGTGACTCTATGATTCTGTGACTTGCAGTGTTTTATATGATCAGCCATATATCCTGGGGTAGAAATGAACTCTAGTGTCAAAGCTATCTAAAGACAGTAGTGTGTGTTTTAAGACCAAAAACTTGCTTGTCCCAGATGAAGGCTATCTTGCCGTGCTTAGTAGGTTCTTTTCCATGCCAACGTGACAGTTCATCCTTTACGTTAAGGCAGTTCATGCACAGCTAGCCCTGAGGATAAAACAGTGTTAAAGTCTGACAGTTCACTGGACATGACCATATATATTTGAGCTTGATTAATTAGAAATGAACTTGAATAGCCAAATTCAAAGAATCTCTTCCTACACAGTGGCATGAAAAAGCATAAGTATCTAGAAAAACAAATTGACACTCATAACTAAACTGATTTAAATTCCATCTTGCAAAATGGTAAAATGATTGAGTTGATACAGCTCACTGTGCCTGAACAAACTACTCATTTAATGAGTAAAGCAATGTATCAAGCTTTGTGTAAAAGTGATATTAAGTAAAAAGCGTTCTTGTCCAAAGTTGCAAAGCCTTTGGACTGTTAACTGTGAAACAGTTGTACTGTGAATGATGATTTTGTCAGCAGTACAAGGCTACCATGGTACCTCTGATACTACCTCAGTCACAGTATTCATACTGGCTTAAGTTCTTGATGAGAGAGATCAGAGTCCCTGAATAATGGGAGATGCAGACACTGGAGAAAGACTCTCTTATCACAATTTAATGTTTCTAACTGCCTATATTTAAGGAATTATTTGAAATTAGGGGTTGGAAATGCAATTATTTATTAAAAATGTAAAAGATATATGTTGCTGTTTTTCATAGTTACTTCTTGGTTTCTGGTTATCAACTAAGTGATCCCAACCAAGCAAAACTCTCCATGCTGGACTGCAATAAAGGTTTTAGCCCTCTGACCTCACTGACAGTCCTCAAATGTTTTCAGTTATAAAGATAAATACATTTCTCACTCAAAGTCATTATTGCATTTATATATAAATAGCTTTGAAATTAAAGAAAAAAATGCAAAAATATCTAATTGCTAACATGATACATTAGAAGAAAATGCAAGCCCACAAAACTCGTGCAAGGTCACCTGGTTTATAACCCCCTTTTAGACTTTGAAAGATTTCACACATTTATCTGGATAAGCAGAGACGCATTTAATAGTATTCTGGGACTTTTTCAAATTGCAATGCTAGTTTTATGACAGTTTAGCGCAGTTACATATTAATACCAAAATATACTGCTCAGAAAAATCATAAAAAACATGGAAAATATAACAAAGATGACCTTGATATTTGTTAGCCTAGCCAGAAACCAAAAGACTGAATTACTTATATGGAGATATATACCCCTTTCATATATGTAGTGTATAGAAAATACCAACATGTTTAAAATTTTCTTGAAAACCATTGTGGATATAATTAAAGAGAAAAAAGAGAAAAGATGTAGAGAATTCTACATCTACATCTGAAAAACACCTAAATAAGTCCATCAGAAGNATGCATGAGGCATTTGTATGCTACAATTGCTGTGGTGGTTTGTAAATATATTAAAAAAAAACTAATAAAAAAATATCTTTATTGCTTTCTACAAGTAACATTAATTATTTAAAGTTTATGAAGTGCTTTGGAATGTAACTCATTTGTAAACACACTAGATAAATGTTAAGTAGTGTTACTATAAATTTGCAATGACAAAAGAGATTTAATAATATTATTTTATTGATTTGCTCAAATGACAGCTACAAGCTGGGTTTGTTCTACTGTGTAAATGTTTTTCTGTTACACTGCTGCAGAACTAGTGTTTTTAAATCATCGTGCCCAGCCCAGGAAAAATTACCTCTTTGCAAAAGTGGGGTTCTGTAAGCATGCACCAAAACTAGGGCCTTTTATAACACACAAGAAAATAAAGATGCATCTGAGGAACACTGTGGAATAATAATTCCCTTGGTAACAGTTGTGACTGAATTACTCTGGAACAATTCCTGTGCAGTTTTTTTTTTATAGAAAGACCCTGAGAACAGCATGAACAAAACCCAAATTTGATCTGGAGAATCAAGAGCCAAGGCTTCTCCCAAACCCAGATGGATTAGAGCATGACAGCCACTGCATCTGAATGCATGACTTTTATATGGACATAATAAGAAGAAAATTATTAGAAAATCAATACAGATTTTATTTTTTCTAGTGTTGTATCTTGGTTAATAAGATGTGTTTTAAGGTATGTATTGAAACTGTATAGTCCTTAATTTCAACTTATATAGTTTAAAAATATCTGTAATATTCTATCCCAGTGATTTTTTAGAAGTCAACCAGAAAGTGAAAAACTTTTGAAAGACTTTGTTGTTTTCTTTCTGGATTAGTCAGTATTTGTCAGGATATCTCTGTACACATAAGTTACAGGATATCTCTGTACACATAAGTTCAATATGTACCCCTCTGTCTTATTAAACACTAAAGCAACAGGTGATTTGGTGAATAACAAGGCAATGTCAACCAGAGGAGAAAGCTTCTTCCAAGATGTCCTAATAATGGTACAGTTTTCTTCAACTCAGAAGAAAATATCTATTTCTTGAATGAATGTAAATAAATTTCCTAACACAGGGTAGAGGATTTTGTAACATGTTCATTTCAGAGTATATAGCTCACACTTTTTTATTCAAAAAGGATTTATTGTTCAAGATAAAGTGGTTTTAGGCACTACAAAAGGAACAAGTTTTGCTTTGAATAAGAGAATAAGGATAGAGAATAAGAGAAGGATAAGAGAATAAGGAGAATAAGAATAAGTAACTCAGAAGTGCAATGAAATGTACTGTAAATAGAAGTTATGCTCTCTATAATGCATGAGAAAACCCGTTTATAACCAGACCAGGACATATTCTTTAGCTTACAAATCTACTTAGGTCCTGCTGTGCCTGAAGAAAGTTTAATGGTAAATGGAGAAAAAATGGATTTTCATAATTCAGTGAAATTCACCCTGTTGACCTAGAAGAATGACACTCCAATGCAAATGAAATAGAACAGCCATTACTGCAAAACAATATCCTCTTTAATTGAACTTTTGTTGCTCTAATATTGGGGTTTCATGGTAAAAATTTGCCTTTTGTATCCCGTTCAGCAGAAACCAAGAACTCTCAGCACTTCTTATTGATGGCAGTCAGAACTTCACCAGAAAACTCATCAATATTGCATGGATTAAGTTGCTGAAACATATGTACATCTGAAGGAACAACAACAGGGAAGAAAGAGTCAGTGTGTTTTATGAAAGCTACATCTCTTATCTATGGTTCCTTGCATTCTTGTCTTTAAAGATTTAAAGGGCAAAATAGGATGTTGTTTCACCTTAGTTTGTTGTGTATATACATTCTGAAATAAAGCATGAGAAAGTACATTGTGTTTCAGTCAGTTCTAGGACAACAATGACTTTTGTGGGACCTCTGGCTTGATTAAAAATCTAAAGGTTAACTTTTTTTCCCAAATCATTCACATAACATATATCACCGAGTAGGTCATTATACAAATAGTGCAGTACAAATATCCTGAGAAGTATCTATATGGATACTAGGACATTAAAGGAATGATTCTGATGCCAAGACACAGATGTCTAACACTTTTTGAGGTTCCCTAAAGTTTCTCTTGCTCCAGAAAAGCACAGATCTACTGCACCTCATCTGCCAACCCCATGTGAGTGACTGGACATACTTATATGGTATGTGTTGTCAATGTACGTGTGAATTGCATCCTAAACCAACCAGCACTTACCCATGTAATCCAATTTAGTCATATAAGTTCCATTATAGTCAAAAAGACTATAAAACAAAGAAGGGCTCACCTACAGAGAATGATTTATTAAATAGAAAATATGAGTTCTCTTTTGCTGTTTCTCTCCACTAGTATAAAGGAGGATGACTACTTTGGTCTGTTCCCTAAGTGTCATGTCTAGGGAGATGAAGCTTACTGCAGTATATCTTTTCAAATGCTGTATTTGGAAGTACTTCATCTGAATTCAATTCCCAGTCAGCCTCGCTGTTTCTTAAAAAAAAAATAGTCCCTTTCTTTATATCAGTGAATATTAATGGAAAACTGTGTTTTGTATTATGGTAGAAGTGATCAAATAAATGACTCCCTTACCCCAAGTCTCACCCCAAGGTTTCTCTCCTGAATCATTATGTATTTTATTAAATGACAACTGCTACAATGACTGGGAAAAAAACCCCAAACCCACAGTTGCTGTTATGAAACTGGTAATTTTCCTTTGTAGAAACAAATTTATTTCTTCAACATCTTTCTGTGCTTGCCAGGCTAACTTCAACACTTTCTTATTTTGAGATCAATACCAAGAATGGATTTAATATTTGTTTTCATATTTCCTTAATATTTTTCTTCTTATGTAAATTCTGGTTGATCCAATTGTACCTTTAATTCGATACAGAGTATATTAGCTAACACAATACCCATAGGATGCAAGAAAGCCCTACATTTTCAGTATTTTATGAAAATGTGTAACTTGTAGTATGCACAGTTTGGAGTTAGTATACAAAATTTACTTTATTTTCTGATAAAAGAGCAACTACTTTTGCCTGGCTGATAAAATAATTTATTTTGACACGACACAGTGTTAGACATTAAGTAAAAGGGCAATTAAAACAAGTGAAAACAGTTGATATATGAAATATTTATTCATGTCCTGAGCCTGAAAAGTGATAAAACTGTAGAGTTAGAATGCATAATTTTATCTTGGGTTTAAAAATAGGTTGTCATAAGGACGTGGTCTCTTAGATGAATGTTGTGTGCAATGAAGTGCACTGTGATATAATCTGGAATGAAATGACCTTCACTTTTCTGTCAGACATTTGGTGAATATTTTAACAGTTTGGTCTCAACCTTTCTTAGCTGTAACAACTTTGTTTAATAGTGCTTTTCCCTTCTTCCTCCCCTTAGAGTTGTCAGTGAGCATCCCAAGTATTTCTGGAGAAGCAGGTCTTCAGGCAATGTTGAAATTTCCCAAATGATAGAATGAGGAACAACATCTGCACAGATTTGTTATTTGAAGGAATAACAGGAGGAAGAAAAAAAATAAAAAATGAATTGGAGGTCATTGCTAGTCTCCTTCCAAACTTTGGCAAAATACTATCCTGTAGTTCAAGAATATTACTTGGACTCACCTGGAACATGTAGCTGTTGGTTTCCATGAGAAAAATGCAATGATTAAGAAAAGAAAAAAAGTGGTTTGTTTCAGCTGACTGGAGAAGAGGGTAGAGGAAGGGAAAGAACAAAAAAAGGCATGAAATAAAGCTGTTGGGACAGACTACTAGTTTATAAATGTAACTGCAAGAATCATAGCCTCATGCAGGTTTGGGAGTGAGGGCAAGGGTTTAGATTCCAAAGGAGGGAGGATATTAGTATGGTAAAAAGTTGAAAGAGAGAAAATTTAAATTCCACATACAATTACATATCATCGCACAGATTGTATTTGATTCAAGGAGTGTGAGAAATTGAAAGATGACCTGAAATCAAACCAAGGTCACTTGAGAAAGATTATTTTAGTTAGTGTGGCATATAAACAAATACCAGGCTGTTAGAATATGCCAAAGAGAAGGAAATTACCCTTTTGAGGATTCCAATGGCAAAATGCTTAACTACCATGTGCATAGTTTATGATGCTTCAAGGATCTCTTCACAGTATTGTATTCATTTTTTACATGGCTGCATACCTATTATTTTCCTTACATTAGACTCACGGATTTACTAGTGCCCAGGTACAGTTTTTATGTAGAAAAAAGTCTAATTTTTTAAGTCCATGGAATGATAAATTGATTATGAATTTTTAAACAGGTGAGTCTTCAAAAAGTGTAATTACAGAGCTGCCTTGGGAAAAAGAAATACATTTTCACTCAGATATATTCTGCTTTTGTGTTAGTTGAAAAGCATTCTGCTTGTTTCCAAGTTTTCACAAAATAACTGCAAAGCTGAATGATGCCACCTAAGAAGTATTCTGAAACATCCTTAGTCTCCATGTCTGAAGAGAGAGAAAGAGAGAGAGAGAGGGTAATCTGTCTCTCTTCTGATGGAAATGTTAGTGGAGGAGTAGGGTTAGGAGTGAGTTAGTGGTAGAGATACAAAAAAAAACCCAAACCACAAGGCAGAAAAGTTACTCCAAATCTTTATCCCATATTTACATCAGTGTATAGCTGTGTATATTAATTAGTGTACTGGTAGTCTTCAGGGCATGCACTAGCTAGCATAAGGCAAATATCAGATGACTTTAGTCACTTAAGGAAGAACTAGTGGTTACCACCATGTGTACACCACTTCTCCTTGTATGATTATTAGATTGAGCAGTGCCTCTCCTGGAGAAAGAAGAACTCAGCTGAGCCATTAAGCCAGTCAGATGGGACATTTACTTTCCGCTTAATGTTATTACTTTAATGTTTTCTGGAAGTTCAAGTAGACACTACTGAACTGATTGCATATATTAACAATTAGCCTTGTTAATTGCATATATTAACAATTAACAACAATTAAGCATTAACAATTGTTTCATCATAAATAGGTCTGTTTTCATAAGAAAAGCGTTTCTGAGATGCTGATACACTGCTATTATTTTAGAAGCAGGAGTGGTAATTACATGATTGTAATACATATGCCTTAACTCAGTAGTGTTGTATCCAAGAATGATCTCATTCTTAGTTTGTAAGATAGCTCATTTTTCAAAAGAATATGTATAATTAGGAAGGCAAACAACCAAAGTAAAAAAGACAGTTTATAAGCTGAAAAGAAGAAGAAAAGCTGTAACAAAATGAGTTTTCTAAACAATCAGAAAACAGAGAAGGTAATCAGAGAGAAGATGGTAATTTCAGAGAAGCTCAGTCTGTTCTTTGTACTATTGGCAGAAGTTAACTGTGATTCTGCTCTTATTTCCGTCCTTCTTAATTTCTTTTAGTTACATTCATGTAATCGTTGTTAGTAATGACCTAAAGACACAGAAAAGAAGAGGAAAATGTATTCCGGAAAAAGTTTTCTTTGTGGAGAACTCAGAAATATCACCAGTTTGCAGCCAAAAGAGAAAATTTGAAAATTGTTTCCAGTATTCAGCAGTTGTTTCTAGCTTTAATTCTTACAGAATCTTGTAAATTCCACTCCTTCTAACAAATGGAATGTGGAGCATCTTTTTAAACAAAAGAATGAAGTATAATGTAGAGTTATTCAGTGTATCTTGTGTAGTAGCAGAGAGCAATCCAGCAGAGATAGTGTGGGAAGTGGACAGTGAAAAATCAACATTGCTTTTACAGCTAGACTCTCATGTGTGGGTTCTGTCCAAAGTGAAAACTTTGGATCACACCAGCCAGAAATGGCATTTTAACATGTTTCTACAGGGTTGAAGAAGACGAAAAGAAGCAGTTTTTCTTAAAACTGCATTTTGTACAACATTAGGAATAATTAGATTTGGGTGCTAGGTGAAATGAGCATGTGTTTCTTGTTTGAAACACATACGGGTTTGAAACAGCTCCCATCTCCTGTGATGTGGTATGCACTGGGGAGTGCTAAAGGTAGAAAGGAAAGAAGGGGCTCCGGTACTCGCCACTTTCCCACAGACCTATCTGTGAGCTCAGACACCCCAAATTTGCAAATCCCACTGGGGCTTTTTAGATGTAAGTGGGATCTGAGGTTCTAATTTCTGGATTGCCTAAAGTGGCAGTTAAGTTCTGTAGTGAGACAGATGATGCTAGGCTTAAAAGACAGATATCAAGAAACTCCTCTAAAACAAAGAGGAGCGGAAACAGTAGAAGTGAAATAAACTAAAAAAAACTGGCCAGGCTGCCTTGACAGTGAGAACTGGTTTAACTGTTTTTAAACTGTGAGATAGTGTGAATAGTGTTATTAAAATCAATGAAAGAACAAAGTGCAGAGTAAATTGTAAATTTTTAAATGTAAATTTTTAAATGAAAATTTCTGGTTTAAGGGGAACTTTATAGTTTCATTATTGATCTCCTATCCTGGAAACACATGCATAAGCAATTCCCAGGTGTACTGTGATTGTGGCA
Organism: Ibidorhyncha struthersii; assembly: GCA_013398815.1. Taxonomy (NCBI): domain Eukaryota; kingdom Metazoa; phylum Chordata; class Aves; order Charadriiformes; family Charadriidae; genus Ibidorhyncha; species Ibidorhyncha struthersii. Next base: position 28,384 of record VZSZ01010474.1, read on the forward strand.
GAAGCAGCTGTATCCTCTTTAAAACTGTCTGCTTCTCTTCTGAATAAGAACATGCATATTCGTACTGACCTTCTGCACAAAGGTTACATCTCAGTGGGGTATAAAGGCTGCACACATTCTTACCTGATGTGCATTTTCTAAAGCTCAGGGCATTTCTGGATTTTGCTCCTAGAATTACTTCAGGCTGCCTAGGAGCCCCACCTGTCTTTGCAACAGTTGACACCGGGGGTTCCTCCAGAAACTGATGTAACAGCCTGATTTTAATGATGTGGCTGCAGCAAGGATGAAATGTGATGTTTTAGATGGACTAGATCCAAACAGAAAGTCAAGCCTGCTGCAAATTGATGAAACACTCCAAACAGCAAGGGGACAATCTTCTGGAGTGTCCTTTGAAGTGAGGGAACCCTTATAAGTTTACCCGTCCATAGTGCTAGAGAGATTGTTCCAGACCTGGCCGTGCAGGCACTAAAGCTCATAAATAATCTAACCTTGCCTCAAGACTGTTCCATATAGCCATGCAGATACAACCAGTTAGACCTGGAATTACAGCTACTGACTCCAGGATTCTGGTGCTACAGTTATATTCTGAATATCAGAAAACAAAAATCATTTCCCCATATGTTCTTATTCGTAACACTGATATTAAGGACAGAATACTTCAGCTGAGGGTAATACAGATGAGACTGGATTGTATTTTGTGAAGTTCATGCTTCGTACAATAGTCTTCATAAGATTTGATTTGAAAGCTAAAGCTGATTTGACTAGAGTGAGCGCTCCTTAAAATTTTGTCTGATGTAAACTAGCACTTCTAAAATGGAGTGTCAGGGCATGACGGTCTAATCATCTTTCAGGCAATCTGGCTTGTATTCTTGGGTCTGTTACTGATTATCATTCCCAAAATAGTGGAGGACAAGCCACAATTATTGCACCTTCAGTTACCTATTTATAAAATGATAGCAATGATGCTGCTCTAGATTTTCTGATGGATAATGTTATAACAGAGTGAAGTTTAAAGAAAAATATCTCAATGCAGTGGTTTACACCAGAAGAGAATCTAACTGAAAACACTCAAGTGGCAAACAGAAGGAATAAAAGTAAAAGTAATTTTCAAATTGTTTCTCACCCTTTGTTGGATAATTTTCTGCAGGAAATAATAGAAAAAGAAGTTATGATTTGCCATCCCAGCTTGGATTAATATGAAGATATTAATTTTCCTTTCTTACACAAACAGTTTGAAAAGGACTATCATTTTGAGTAATTTTCCAGTGTAAATGAAAGAAAAGGGTCATGGTTCATAAATAAGTAATAATTTTGTTAATAGAAAGCAATTTACTTTTCCTTAATTAAACTTAACCACTGCAGACCTTGTTTTAGATTGATAAAGGGATTACAGAGTTATCTTTTCAGGTTTGTATAGCAGTTAGTGTTTGAATAAAAATGGCTTTTGCCTGACTCAAGTTACATTACAAAATTATAAAGACAAACGCTCTTCAAAATATTAAAGTCATCTTTATGTTTCTTCATTAAATGGCAGAGTTCCCTTTCAGTCTGAAATTGTAAGGTTTGTGTGATTACTGGAAAACTAAGTTGAAATATGTAGGCAGAGCCTGTTACTCAAATCACGAAGTCCATTAAATACATGGCTACTTTTTGTGACTATGTATCACCAATATTAAAAAAAAGTCCATCCTAAGAGCCAGACACTCTGGCTTAGTGGTGAGATTAAATCTCACCAATTTCAGTGGGAGAAATGTTAATTAGAGCAGAAATGTCCATTTGGAGATACCTCTCTCTACTGACTACTGAATGACATGAGGAAGCTATAATGAGCTGAAATCTTTTTCTGACCCTACATCTGGGATGTGTCCTTGATTACATGGTAATGGTATTCAGCGATTCTGAAAATAAAACCCTGTTATATATCCCAAACCAAATACTGAACATATCACACACGCACAACATATAAATTGAAAGCTGAAGTCTATTGTAGCTGACTTTTGCTATGATTTGTCTGTTTGGAGCATCATAGCTGCATGCAAGAGTTACATGATAATGAGCAGGAATGCTTCGTTTGAAAGCATAAGGCAAATGAGCAGGGAATGGCGTAAAAATGAGATGGATGCATAACCACCTAAAAACACAATTAAGAGGATGCCGAGAGATAAAAAGTAAAAAAAAAAGTAAAAAAAAGAAAAGAAGGAAAAAAAAAGATTTGATCAGAAACACATTTAGAAGACAGAAAAATGAGAACAGAATTAAAATGAGAACTGAGAAAAGCTGTGCTCAACCCCATAAAGCTATTTAAAACAAGTATTAAGCATTGTGTTTAGCCATAAAATGATATAAGGACAGAACAGAGGCAAGGGTAAGTGAGGCCTCAGTTCAATAAGGATGAAAATTAATTTAACTGTAACATACATAGGGCTCCCAGAAAGGGATGTTTTGCCTTAAGTTTTCAACAAGGACAGTTATGCTGAGGAAAGTGGGTAAGCCAGGACGGCTTGTGGTGATGGCTGTATATGGATACTACCAGCAGAACATGGGGAACCAGCAAAACCGAAATTTGGAAGGACCAGGTAATCTCTACCTTAGTTTTACGAAAGAAGTGGTGAAAGAAATTGTGTTCCTAGTAGCCAAATTTTTTAAAAATAAAATCTAGAATGATGCATAGTAAAAATAGAAAAAAGAATTCCCAAACTTGGGAAAGAAAGAAACAGTGATTGATTTTATTATTTATTCATTAATCTGTTCTTAAGTGGGAAAAAAAAGGAAAAAGATATGTAAGCAAAAAGAAAACGAAATAGTAATTTTTGTGACTTCCTTAATAACATAACTTTTCTGGCAAAACAACAGCAGTGGCTTTAATTTCTCCCTTCCTCCTTATAAGATTTGATAAATTACCACTAATGAAATTTTTACCTACATTGTCAAAGAAAGGAAATGAATAAAAGTTATGTAAAGTGATATGGAACTGAATAAAGGATAAAACTAGAATTAATTATGCTGCAAAGGCAATTATGCTGTCTGGGGCCCAGGGGCCAGGAGGGGTAGGGGCTCCCCCTGGGGTGGCTGACATGGAGCCCTAGGCTATGGGCAGGGTCGGGGGAGACCCAGAGACGCCGGGCAGGTACAGTCGGGTCTGGTGGTGCCCAGCTCTGGTAGGGTTTGAGAACTGAAAATTACCTGTCTGGAGGGTGGTTATTATAATTTCTCCAAGGCAGAGATTCAGTATGAAACTTAAAGAGCTTAATTGGCTACGCCTTTCACAACAATGACTACAATTACAGTTTATAAACACATCATGGATATAAACAGAAAAGACACCTGACCTGGTTTTGGCATAGACTTTTAATATTCAGCAATATATGTAGGTGGAAAACAAAAGATTTTAAAATGGGGGATTCTGGAGCAGCCTCCAAATACTGCTCCGGTAGAAGTACCAATCCAGCCAATGTCAAGATGCACTAAATGAACTTCTGAACTAGGTCAGTGATAAAGGAGGTTAGAAACCATGTTTGCAACCTGTGAAAGGTGGAACAAATGTTGAAGAGGTCTGTTTGTATATCCGAGTATATTAAAAACCTAAACTCAGAAAATGATTGTAGATAAAGAGGCACTAAACAAAAGGTTCTAAACATTGGAATTTTAGCACCTAACTCTGGGAGAGAAGTAGGCAGCTTCAGGAGTGCAATTCACAAGTTTGACCTTAGATGTCTTAAGTTTCTTTTGGACTAAAAGGAAACAAGAAAGTTTCTAGTGCTGGAGTGACAATATCATGGTAAGTTTTGAGATACCTATGACTGGCAGCTGGAAATACCAGAGACAAGGATATGGTTGAAATTCCGTGGCCCAAGGGATGTGCCTGTTTCTTTCCTATCAGTAGCACAGCAGAAAACTTAACTGGGAAGTAGGAAGGGACCTTTTAAGACCTTCTCAACCTGGGATTTTGAACTGGCAGCTTTTCCATGTCATTGGATGTTTTGCCACCTGTCCATCACTGTCACATTCTCCAATTAAACTTGATTTGATATGAGTGAGTTTGCTTGTTCTCAGGAAATGAAACTCTTTTGCTGACGTCTGGTGTGTCTTTCTTATCTCAAAGTCTGTAAGTGAGAGTTATGCTCCTTAGTAACTGGGACAGTGAATATATCAGTACAGCTATTGGTCACACAGAATGGCATTGCTCAAAGCATTCAAGAAGGTCTCTTTAGAATTAGGCTCCTGATTACATCTCAAAAGAGATGTATTACCTGAAAACTTTGCTGTCTGTCTGTCAGGGTACCTGAGAGTTCAGTGCAGCTTCGCTGGTTTCCTAAAATCCATGCTCAGTTCATTGATTTAATCTTTAATCCTTTTATTTAAAGATTCTAAGGAAAGTGAGAAAAAACACGTGTTTCAGTTAAAAGAAAATCCATCTGTAAAAAACAAAGGCATACTTGTGCTATTTCATGTTGGTGAGTGTTTATTTATACAGATTGCCCATAGGATTAGCTCATTAATGATGGTACGATTTGCAGTTTTCGTTTAATATTGCAGATTAATGGGTGTGGCAGCTGCTGATTTCCTAGCTAACATCTTGAAATAACCTCTAGATCAAAAAGTATAATCCGATTCTGCTGGAGTTCATGGGTCAGTGCTCTGCAACTACAAAGGTAGAAAAACTAACATTGTTTTTGACTGTGCAGGAGAGGACCTAGTGCACACCTTTCCTGTAAGCTTGCCTTGCTTTCTTTCATCTGTTACGTTCAATTCCAACTCTGCTTTTGTATCATACTAGGAGTAAAAATATAAACCATTTTCTAAACTATATTGCAGCAGCATATATAGACTGTCTTTCATTTAATGATCAAAGCAAAAAAAGAGAACTTTGATTTTGGTTAAATGAAAGATGTTTAGGGATTTTTTTCAGCTTGAGAAAATCTTTGATGCCTTTTTTTAAAGCCATATGCTCATTTGCATTAAGGCTGTCATCGTTCAGTAGAAAAAAAATATCACTTTTATTGTCCAGGTCTTCTGTATGTGCTATTCTTATTTATACAGGCTTCTCTATTTTACTGGTGACTTTTACCGTCAGCTAGGAAAATTATTTATATGCTATTTACTTACACTACCTTCTTTAGGAAATGCATGGATCTTATCTCTTTAAAGGCTAGAGCAAGGTTCTGAAATAGCTGATAGACTTATTACAATAACCTACTCTAAAGAACTAGCTGTGATATGTAAGATTAGAAATATTACTGTTACATCATTATAACTTTTCTCTGTTTCTATAGGTCAGCCTTATACTCATCCTTTTATACTACCTACAATAGTCAGAAAACCATGTTAGTACACTATAGTATGGGTAAACAGGATTTACACCAAAAAAGTCTTTTGGTTCTCCTGTTACTCTCATAATTTCAAAAATCTTTCCTCTTTTTAGTAGCAGGTTAAGTGACTTAATGAGGATTCAGAAGAAAGGTGATCTCACACAGATAAAAATTTTCTAACACTGTCCCAAGATTTTATGCTATTTAAAAAGTACAACTAATTCAGCCCATATAACATTTCATGTTATTAAGAGAGATACTTGGAAAATTTTGGAGGTGAAAGCCAGATGAAGCGAATGGCAAAAGCTTTGAACACCACCATTAATTTACTAGAGCTCAAAAGCAGGTGGAAAAAAAAGTCAGAAAAAGGGGATCTTTTACATTTCTGTTTTCATAAAAAAAACAGTTGAAAGAGTACCTGCAGGTTTATATATGTAGTTGCCATAAGCATGTTTAAAGTTAAGACAAGTAGTTAAATATAATCTCCCTCAAACTGATAATACATTTTACTGAAGCATTGTGATTTGTACCTGAGTTTTACCAGTGGGGAAAAGTATCCTGAGGTTTGTGTGGACCAACGAGACCGAAAGGACAAACAAAGTTTGTGGAATCATTTCAACGTTTATGAGTAGTCTTTGCATGCAAAATCTGTAAATCAGTGAATGGATGAACATCACCATTAATAATCCAGAAGATGGAGGAACCAGTTTGTTAATAACATTTATGGGAGATGCTGAAGCAGGGAAGTGGTTAGTACCAATTATGACAGAGAGCATATTACAGTGTGTTCTGAAATTAGAAATATAGGGAGGGACTCAGGAGAGAATGATAAATGTGGCCGATGGCAGAGGGAGTTAACTGAAGAAAATTGAATAGAAAGCAGAAATATGTTTCAGACACAGTTTTAAATCCTTAAATAGTGTCAATTGTCATATTTACACTGATGTTGATTTACCAAGCTACCTTAACTCAGTGTTTTAGTGTCTGCTTAAATATATATTACTGATGCCATTTCTGGTGTTAATATTTATTGACAATGGTTATGATATACCGTGCATTCATATTCTGGACTTATAAAAGCAGAACAAATCATTGAATAAATATAAAATTGTTGAAAAGTTACCTTTGCTGTAATTAAAAAAAAGGTTTTGAAGAGTTACTGGACAGAAAGCAATGGTAAGTATTGTAGAATTTGTTTGGAAAAAATCATTTTGTTATATGGCCAAAGACAGATGTAGGGGTTTTTGGCTTGACAGTCAGAAAACTTATGGTATCACATATTCTCTGCACAGCTTGGGTTTTCTTATACTAAAAATTGTTCATATTTGTCTCCCACTCAAACCAGAAATTAGGGCTAGAGGAATTAAATTCCTGAGGTGATTTTAAGTGTCTTTGTACTACATATTCTTGTTTCTTTGGAAACAGGTAACTGCTTGATGGTGTTGTGTGTGTTCCTTTTGAGCAGTACTGTTCTAATTCAGGATTATTGCCATAATATACCCAACAAGAATTGCTGGAGGAAATTTCTTCCCACCTGTGTTCAAAGAACAAAAGGCAATGTTTCTTTAGACCTCTTCTTACAGTTAATTACAACATAGAAATAAAAAGAAAATGTCTGTCTGACCCAAAATTCTGTCTCAGACAGTACTGATAAGAGATGTGATTTATGGGAGCACATGGATCTGGTGTCTCTTTGTGGTTCCTTCTATTCCAGCTCCTCCAGCATCCACAACTGTTGCATTATGGATGATAGTGGGCATATCCCTTCCCAGCCTTTTATTTTTTTCTTATGGACCATTTGTCATAAATTTCTCTATTTTGATTGTGAAACTGCTTAGGCTCTCTGCACTGTCAGATTCCATTATGTATTGTGGCAATAAGGTGTAGAAATTTAATACCTTCTATACAGCTTCTCCCACCCCAAACTTAAAGCCTATTTTATTTTCTTAGTTAAAAACTGATTTCATACTGTTTTCCTTGATTTTCCCTCATTTTAGTACTGTTAAAGGACGTTAGAAGCCGTTGTCTCCTCCAGCGACTCATAGCCATTGGAGCAGGGGTCCTGAAGACCAGGGACCTGAAGACCTGGTGTCGTTGCCCAGGCTGAGGGATCCAGATGCTGCTTTCCCATTTGCAGGTTTGACGAGTAGTGAGATGAGCATCTACCCCACAGACACACACGCATATGTGCACTCACGCACACAGAGGACATTGGCACGGCCGCTCACACAGACTGCCACAGACAAGGTGCTGCTTCCAACAACACCTATATATAAGACCAACATAAAACATAAGCACAGACAGCCAAGTCCCTGTCCTCCATGCTGGGAGAGACAGAAGGTCACTAGCACAGATGCACACATAACAGTCTCTAGATTCCCAAGTCCACTCCAGCAGTAGCTGGCACTTAGTCCTTGCAACACACATACACATGGGATAGAGTGAGATTACTCAGAGAGATATTTTAGAAAGGATTTAATAAGAAGGCAGGACAGACTGTGGTGATCAGGCACAGGGCTCAGTGAGATGAGCATACTGACCGGCCACATTTTACACGCAACTATCCCTTTTTATACTCTGTTCTTTCTTTTCCCCACTTTGTTACTCCCAGTTTCCTTCCCCTGCATGTTCCCTCATCAATTTACATAGTTCCACTGACCCCCCTCCAACAACCCTCAGGTTTACATTCTTATCAGTTGCAAAGCCCTGTTTTGCCTGCAGTTTCTTGATAACCCACCAAAATTAGTGTGACTGCTGAGGTTTGTTACTTGTCTTTGTCTCCATTATTTTGTCTGTCACCTCTGTATCTGTGTGTTTTGTCCTTTTTCCTTAGTATCCCATCTGACAAGGTCCACTATTAGATAATCTCACTGAAATAAACATTCCCAGATTTCACATACCCTTATCAATTAGTGTGACTGACCAGGTTTGGTTCTTACTACTGCCTCCCTTATCGTTTGTCAGCCAGGTTTGTGTCTTTGTACGCTCTTGTTTATGGCTTCCTCCTCTTGTTATCTCCTTTTGCATTGAACATGCCCTTGATCAGGTACCCTTGAAAGAGCAGACACTTTGACCTTCCACATACCCTTACAAGTGTGACAAGATTTGGAGAACAACTATTTCTCGCTCCATTTATCCATTACCTTCCTGATTTTGTAAACCTTGATCACATGCCCTCTCTGCATCTGGCTCTCAAATTACCAAAGAGCCTTTTGGTCTCTGCTTGAAAAGCAGCTGCCCTATCTCTTTGCTCATTTTTTTTGCTTTTCTCTATATCTTTTCTCTAAACCTGATAACTTAGGAGTGGAAAATCTAAACCTATGTTATTTTTGGTCAATCTCTTTCTCTTCTCGTCACATTCCATCAGGAATGGGAGGAGACTGAAGGAAAAGTAAGCACACTGTATTTACTAAACTTATATGTGTGTCTATAGGGCTTGACAAGAGTTTCATATGTCTTCTGTTATCTTGCAGAACCATGAAGTACAAATTAGTCTAAGACAATGCTTCCAGTTTTATTGCAGCTTAGCCAAAACAGATTTCTGCAACCTTCACCATCTAGCTGTCTTCCCAGATTTCTGCTTCCTCTCTTTCTTTTTCTTTCTCCTAGGACTGATGCTGCTTCTTCCTTAGTCCTTCACACTTTGCTCTACCTGCAGTGCTTTAAAACCTGTGCCACTGCCTCTTTTTACCTGTGCTCCTTACAGTCTTCCTCTCCTTGACTGCTTTTCTTGATAGTCCAAGTTAAGGGTCCCAGCAAAGTTTACTGGGTGAACTCCAAAACTCTCTCTGCCTCTCCTCACTTTTAACACTGGGTGCCTAGATTTTTCTCTGGACAGGAGGTATTCAGTGAAAGCACAAAAGCCACGCAATATGTTAACTGTATATTGAAAAAGACTTAATTTACTGTAGTATTTTTGATAAAACTAGTATGAAACACAACATGCCAGATACCTCCTCTCAATAATCTAACCTTAGCAAACCATTGATAACAAAATATTTCACCCAAAGAAAAAAAATATAGCTACTGGAAGAATTAAGATTTAGCAGGGACAACAAAGACAAAAAAGAGTTAATTTGATACAGATTATGGTAGGATTAAGAGTGGAAAAGCCTTCCTATTTTCTACTACCGTAAGTGGATTATTTATGGGGCAGATTCTTGTATAACTGAATACATACAAAACATAAAGGCTGCCAGTAGAATAAGCAGACCCTTAAGCTGAAATATCTGTCAGTGGTGCCTCTCTAAAGAAACAGACAAATGAGGTAAAATATGCCACGTCCCAGTTAGCAATAGGAGCTCAAACAAACGGGATGTTTTCTCACTCCTATAAACAAATCTGTTCAGCTGATACTTGATTTTATGAAAAGGTATATGCTATGATTGGGGTTTGGTCACAGAAGCTGGACAAGAAAATATAGCAAAATAAAATAGCTACATGCTACCCGGGAATGAGATGAAAACCTTAATATATATGAAAAAAATGGAAAGTGTGGAAATTTAGAATAGTTGTCAGAGAAACAAGAATGGCCTGCTGATGAAATTGTCTGCATAGAGGAGAATGACTTATATGCATTAGCTCTAGGAATTCAAATAGTCCTGAAATTGTGAATGAAGCAAGTCAGAGAGAAAGACATGGTTTTGGAACTGATCCATGTATGTCAGATTCTTTGCTGCTATAAATATTTTGGAAAAGATCTAAGAATGCATACTTCAAGATGTAAACTTTTTCTGAAGTCAGATAGTGCCTGTAATTGTAAAGCTAATAATACCAGTAACCAGCACAACTCAAAGGACAGTTTTGTTGCGCATTAAGATGTCTTTATCAGACCAGTCATTGAGAAGTTGCCTCCATGTCTTTCAGAAAAAAATGGCAGAATGTTGCTAAGACATATACAAAATGTCAATTTGAAAAACTCCTTTCCAAAGACCAGAAACATGGGTAAAACTGTGTGTATATAGAATATGATATTTTTCAAAACATGATCTCAAACTACAAGATAAAATGGAAGACCTGAGAAAGATGGTTCATTAAGTTGTTATGGAGAAAGCAGTACTTGAATCAATCAACAAGAATGGAAAGGATCTTGATATTCTACCAAGATAAAAAAAGAAAAAACATTATAAATGTCACTGTGCATGTAACAAAAGTTCTTTATCAAAGACATCTCTGAATAACTAACAGACAAAAAAATCCATCAAAGTAGGATGGACTGTGTCACTATATGAACCCCTCAGATCTGTATGACATTAGTGTAAATTTCCACCAACTTATTTACAGTTATTGATGAATAAAATGCTGTATTCTTTTTCTGGAAAAAAAAGAAGATAAAATACTATTTATCTGTCTATGAAAATGTATATAAATATAAGGAATAAACTTTCAGAATTAAGTCACTTATCCAGGGATTTTTCAAGAGATAACACCGAAAAGGGAAAAGGTAGATTTAACACCAGTACAACACTTTTGGCTATAAGATGTTGTTAAACAAAGGAATAATCTAAGTAGGATCTTGGTAATGGTTTACCATTTGACATTTTTCAGGATTTTTTCAGTGAATAAAATATGAAGTAGCCCTATACCAGCCAGGAGTCACAGGACCAATCTTCCTGAGTATCTAATTATAGTATTCACTGGCACCATAGACATGATGATGATCTCCAAATCTTAAAAATTCAACATGAAAGCATGGTATTGTCAAATATTTGGGCAACTTTGTAAAAGAAATATAGTTTTCTGATGAAAATGTAGGATGTCATAACTACACTAGGATATCTATAACGTATTACCTGAAAAATTCCAGACTTTGCTTTTGAATCTCCTCCATGGAGTCCAATTAACATAGCTTATTCTCAAATTACATTGTTAATTTGCAAGGCTAGGGAAATAAAGGGATAATTTTACAAATGGATAATTTTAGATCTAAAATTTATAAGCAATTGATTTTGAAACATTTATGCAGTAATCAACAATGCTTCATATTAAATTCTTGCAATGTAAGTTTCTTTTTCATCATTTAAGATGAATATCCACAGTTAAGTTTTTGTAATTATATAACTAATTCTGTTTTAAATAGATAAAAAGTGCACAAATGAGAAGAATATAAAAGGATTAGCTGTTTTTGTTAGTATTTTCAAAATATTTTGGCTGCAGTTCACAAAATGTCAATAAGTCATTGGTTTGAACTAGATATTTTTACTTCTGTCAGAGGTTATAACCTGGAAAAGTTTTAATAGAGAGATAAAAGATTGATCTTAAAGGTAATTTTACCTGCATAGTGACTTTAAGGTTATTAATCTACTGGTATATTTAAAATAGCTAAGCAGCCTTGGCTTTGCCAGTTTCCAATCAAGTGAAAAAAGAGTAAAACTAAGGGCAGCAAAAAATTTTGAGACACAGTCTGTTGACTTTAAAATTATGAATATCTATTTTGAAATATAAAAATGCATATAAAAAAAGCATTTGAGAATCATTCTGGAAGGGTTGTTTCCAGTTCTTCTATTAGGGATTACCAAGTAAAAGCAAACTAATTTTTGTAACTTTGCTATGAATGTTTTAACAGTTTTAGACACATTACAAAGTAACATTTTTCTTAGCTTTAAAATGTAATGCATTCTTCTAAAAAATAAAATAAAATAAAATAAATGCCAATGACTTTCAAGATATTTTTACAAAGTTTACAAAAAAGAAGATAAATTGTGATATGATATAGCAATTTATGGAGATAACAGCTGCTATATGAACTGGATACTTAATGCCTTGTAAAAATTGCAAGCCTACAAACAATAAACCCTAAGAAACAAAAAATGTAAGAGAAAAAAAATCCTATATTTTACATGGTTTAGACAATGTAATCAATGGAAACACTTTACTTTTGTTGAAACATGAGAGAGAATGATTCAAAAAGTGCAGTATTTCAGAGAGTAATCAATGATTTATTCCAAAGATATCTTTTATATAATAATTACGTACCACTTGGTCAGTGTTAAAATGAACACTGTAACCATATTTCGGTGTTACAAATTTGAAGAAATTATTGTAAATTTAAATATAAGACATATAATAGAGAAATTTTAAAGGCTCATAACTTGATCAGATTTACTTGAGTTGTTGAATACAGAAATAATTAAACCCATGATTCAAAGTATGGAGGAGCTGTAGTTTCTTACAAGAAAAAAACTACTAAGTAAAAATATAAAAAAAAAAATGTAGGCCCCCAAAACCCTAGAATAAGAGGATTCCAACTATTCATATGGAAATGAGGGAATCCATTTCCTTAATTGCATTCTTCTAAACATCTGACTATGGCTACCACTGCCCAGTACTATCAGCTTGGAACATAATCGCATTTTTAGACAGAGATTTTTTTTACCTTCTAGTTAATATTTCCTTACATTTCACCTTAACTTGTAACTTAAGATTGTGTGCCATCATCTCCATTACCTGTAATATTCAGAGGTATTTTTTAGAATTATTTCGTTTTGGTATATTTTTAATGGCTCAACAGAAAACACAGAATAAATGCAAACAGAAATGCACAAAAATCAGCATGGAGCTAACTAAATTTTTGAGAAGCATATCAATAAATGATCAAATGAGAAAAGGATGCAATAAGAAAATTTTCACAGCCTCTGAAATAGCTCACTTTATCCACATTTTTTCAGTCACATAATTAAAAGAACAGTAAATTATTGCAATCAAGATGATGAATATTTTTTTCTGATCACTAATTATGTGTAGCTGAACAAGAGCAAGAATTGATGCATGACTCAGATGAAATTGTGTCTGATTGTAAGTTATTTATGTCACTGGATAAGTTTCTACATCAAAGTAATTTTTTTTTCCTGTGGAGGATTTTGATATGGTAAACCTAATGTTACTCTACCGTTGGGGAGCTGCACAGCCATAGGATGAAAAGAAACAGACAGAAATAAATACAGCAGAAATTCTGACTGGATATAAATACTTTTGTTTATAGGGGCATCCGCTATTTCTCTGGTTAACCTGTTCCAGTGTCTCACCACCCTCATTGTAAAAATTTTCTTCCTTCTGTCCAATCAAATCAACTCCTTTCTAGTATAAAACTATTGCCCTTTGTCCTATCACACGAAGCCCTGCTAAAAAGTCTGTCTTCATCCTTCTTATAAGCCCCCTTTAGGTACTGAAAGCCCACAATAAGGTTTCCTCAGAGCCTTCTCTTCTCCAGCCTGAATATACCCAATTCTCTCAGCCTTTCTTCATATGAGAAGTACTCCAGCCTTCTGACCATTTTCGCGGCCCTCCTCTGTATAGGTCCATGTCTTTCCTGTGCTGAGGACTCCAGAGCTGGACGCAGTAGTCCATGTGGGGTCTCACAAGAGTGGAATAGAGGGGCAGAATCCTCTCCCTCAACCTGCTGGCCATGCTTCTTTTTGATGCAGCCCAGGATATGGTTGTTTTTCTGGATTGTGGGTGCAGATTGCTGGCTCATGTCTGGCTTTTCATCCACCAGTACCCCCAAGTCCTTCTCAACAGGGGTCCTTCTCTATCCCTTCATCCTCCAACCTGTATTGATATCGGGGGTTGCTCTGACCTAGGTACAAGACCCTGCATTTTGTTTTGTTGAACCTCACGAGGTTCACATGGGCCCAGTTCTCAAGCTTGTCCAGGTCCATCATCCTGTCCCTCAGGTGTGTCAACTGCACCACTCAGTCTGATGTTTTTTGCAAACTTGCTGAGGGTGCACTCTATCCAATTGTCAATATCATTGATGAAGTTATTACACAGTACTGGTCCCAATATGAACCCCTGAGGGGCACAATATAATCAATTATTTGTGTCATAGAATCATAGAATGGTTTAGGTTGGAATGGACCTTAACGACCATCTACTTCCACCCCCCCTGCCATGGGCAGGGACACCTTCCACTAGACCAGGTTGCTCAAAGCCCCATCCAGCCTGGCCTTGAATACTTCCAGGGATGGGGCATCCACAAATTCCCTGGGCAATTTGTTCAAGTGGCTCACCACCCTTATAGTGAAAAACTTTTTCCTAATATCCATTCTAAATCTACTCTCTTCCCATTTGAAGTAATTACTCCTTGTCCTATCACTACATGCTATTGTAAAACGTCCCTCTCCAGCTTTCTTGTAGGCCCCCTTCAGATACTGGAAGGCTGCTATAAGATCTCTCTGTAGTCTTCTCCAGGCTGAACAACCCCAAGTCGCTCAGCCTGTCTTCATAGGAGAGGTCAAGCAAGCAACTGGCTCTCCATGGAGTCATTACATGGGAAAACAGGAACCAGTAAATAGTAAATGAACAAATAAAATAATTTTCCTTTTTCTTCTACTGCCAAGTTATTTCCAGGAAGAATTATCTGATTCAGTTGACTTTAAAATCAATGGCAAGATTCTGACTAAGTAAATACGGGATCATGCTGTTAGATGGCATAGACTTGTGAAAAGCATCTACGTCCATATTTCCTTTGGTTTTTAAGTGTCTCAGTGTGCTTGAGTAGGGGCTGCCTGTCTTAGCGAAGAAATGACAAACCGTCCTTCTTGTCTATTGAACTTTTTCAATACCTGTTGCATTTCTGTTATCTGTTACCCCAGGCAAATATCTCTTGTCCCCAGGCTTGGGGAGCTTTCATCATGATTTAACACGAGCTAGCACAATGGAAAGAGCCATTCTTTAGCAGAACAAGAATGTGTTTAATTCCATGGATGCCAGTACATCAAGACATCAACAGAAGGCTGAGTGCAGCTCCCAGTTTTCCTGTAAAATTGCTCAGCTATTTTACCTACCTTTGTATCATGCATAACAATAATTTCATATTTTAAGAGAATCTTTTGAGTAAAGTTAGTGATAGAGTTTGGATTTAAGATTTCTCTTCCACCTTGAGATATATTCTTGTGCTGAATTTTGGTAGAGAATACATGAATATTTCACAAATTTTCTTCTCTTCATTTACATCACTGGAAGCAAGGAGTCATGTTGAACAGTGGATGACAACAAGTGGTAGATTCAAGACAAATCATGCAGGACCTAAATCCTCTTTTGTTGCAGCCTTCAGCAGAAGTACGAAAGACTCTTGGTATCCAATCCTGCAATGGCATTACACAAAATGTTGAGACACTTGCTGGAAAGCTAAGGGAAACGAGTTTAAAAAGAAAGATTAGTAACCTGTGTCTACTTTTCAAGAAATCACTAGTCACAAGGAGACTAAGGTCCCTTGTAGGTAAACAACATCAGTGAGGAACAACAGGGTAAATTAACAGGAGGAAGGGAGCACTATACTTTTCCCTGTTACTTTTAACTGCGCAGACTGTGTTGCCACTTTTATTTATGAGGACACACTGTTAAAAGCAAGGTGTTTTTCTAAGTGGATACAAGAGTGCTGAAGTTTTCCTTCCCTTTTCTCCTTTTCAGTAGTAAACAGGAAAAAGGCAAGGTTCTTTTTTCTTCGATAGTCTTGATTTTTCACCCATGCATCACAACCATCTGTTGGACAGACTGGATGTCAATCATTTGGCAGATAGATGTTATAATTTAATTTTAGTTAATTTGTGAATCTGCAATTAAAAAATCACTAATGTTAAATGTACATTATCAAATATATATTTACAGATAGAAATGGACCAGTGTAAAAAATAGCCTTAAAACATTGCAGGAATAATTTGGGGCTATTACCACATAAAGAATTATGTTAAGCTGGAAGTACTTCCTGGGAGAACTCAAAAGGGACAAACAGCACATTCAATTTTCTTTGTAATTACAATAAAGAGACTAAGAAAATTATAAAAAATATGCTAGTTATTAATATGATTTATAGGATGGAACAGCTGCTACAGTGGGAAATAACAGCCACCTCCCTTTATACAATCATTCTGCATCAGAACACAGCAGGGGTATTTATTGTCTTTTGAGAAGTCTGTATGTATGGCATGGAGAAATATTCTGTACAGAGAAAAATGTTTTATTTGATATAAAGTATATGAAAATAATGTAGTCCAATGAAAAGAATATATTCCAATGAAGAGAGTGCATGTTAAAAAAATGTAAGAAAACAGCTCCTGCCTGCTCCTTAGGCAGGATAATTCCATAAATTATCTTAAATTCAATGAGATAGTTACACAATTGCTAGGAAATGACAGAAGGATCATACCAGGTAACACAAACAAGAAGAATTAATAAGTTCTCATGAGATTCTATTAATCTGGTAACTTTTATTCAGGCAAAAAGGGATTCTGCGATATTTCTAGAATAAGAGTGGAGTATGGATATGAATGATGGAGATACCCTTGAACCTAACAGAAGACTGGAAGGGAAAGGCACGCTGTATCCTAGTGCTGCAGTATAGTACCATGGGAAGAAATTGATCACACAAAACACTTGATATAGAAATTAAAGTTGACAATATGCAATCCTCAGTGACCAAGAAATCAGATGACACGCACTTTTCTTGTGAAGGAATTCAAGCCCCCCGTGAAAAGAAATCATATTATATGTTAATGACATATTAGGGATGCACAATTGTAAGTCTCACAAAGCTAGAAAATATGTCTGAGAGTTTCAGTAGCTATCATAAATCCACCACATGCACAGTTCCTGTTTTACAATGTATTTATCTATTGGACTGGAGGGTGGCAAATGTAACACCCATCTACAAAAAAAGGCAAAAAGGAGGATCCAGGTAACTATAGACCTGTCAGTCTAACCTCGATACCAGGGAAGGTCATGGAGCAGGTCATCTTGAGTGCCATCAAAACCCACATAATGGGCAACCAGGGGATCAGGCCTAGTCAGCATGGGTTTATGGAAGGCAGGTCCTGCCAGACGAACCTGATCTCCTTCTATGACAAGATTACCAGAATATTGGATGAGGGAAAGGCTGTTGATATTGTATACTTGGACTTTCAAAAAGCATTCGATACTGTCCCCCATACAATTCTTGTGGAAAAACTGGCTTCGCACGGCCTGAATGAGTATACGATCTGCTGGACCAAGCACTGGCTGACTGGAAGGTCCCAAAGAGTGGTGCTCAATGGATTTAAATCCAGCTGGCGGCCGGTCACAAGTGGTGTGCCTCAGGGCTCAGTGTTGGGACCATTTCTGTTCAACGTCTTTATTGATGATCTTGATAAGGACATAGGGTGTATCATCAGCAAGTTTGCAGATGACACCAAGTTAAGCAGGAGTGTTGATTCCCAGGAGGACAGGGAAGCTCTACAGAGAGACTTAGATAGATTGGATCACTGGGCCAACATCAATGGTATGAGTTTCAACAAGGGCAAGTGCCAGGTTCTGCACTTGGGCCACAATAACCCCATGCAGCGCTACAGGCTTGGGGAGGTGTGGCTGGAAAGCTGCCTGGCAGAAAGAGACCTGGGGGTTCTAATTGACAAGCGGCTGAATATGAGCCGGCAGTGTGCCCAGGTGGCCAAGAAAGCCAACGGCATCCTGGCTTGTATTAGAAATAGCGTGGCCAGCAGAAGTAGGGAGGTGATTGTGCCCCTGTACTCAGCACTGGTGAGGCCACACCTCGAGTATTGTGTCCAGTTTTGGGCACCGCAATACAAGAGAGATATCGAGGTGCTGGAGCGAGTGCAGAGGAGGGCAACGAAACTGGTGAAGGGCCTAGCAGACAAATCATATGAAGAGCGGTTGAAGGAGCTGGGACTGTTTAGTTTGAGGAAGCGAAGGCTGAGGGGAGACCTCATCACCCTCTACAACTATTTGAAAGGACGCTGTAGAGAGGTTGGTGCTGGTCTCTTCTCACAGGTAATTAATGACAGAACAAGAGGGAATGGCTTCAAGCTCCAACGGGGTAGGTTTAGACTGAACATTAGGAAAGAATTTTTCACAGAAAGGGTGGTTGGGCATTGGAATAGACTGCCGAGGGAGGTGGTTGAGTCACCATCCCTGGATGTGTTTAAGAGACGTTTAGATGTGGTGTTGGTGGATATGGTGTAGGGGAGAACTTTGTAGAGTAGGGTAGATGGTTGGACTCGATGATCCCAAGGGTCTCTTCCAACCTAGACAATTCTATGATTCTATGATTCAAAAAAAATAATTAATTCAGGAATCCAGATATTTAAGTACCCATCATCTTAAATCGAAGCAGAAATGGCAGGGAAAATGAAATGTCACAATTAAAATTCCAACGTTGAAGTACATAAATGTAGCTTTGAAAATGAAATAAACCTGTTACAGTCAACTATGATTCAGCTTAAGCCCTTTTTCTGTAAGTACTCAAAGCAGCCCCATCACAAACTAATCTCCAAGTATTCTGCATATTTCATCAAGAAAACTCAAAACACCTGCTGTACAAAACCTTTTATAGCAAAAGGGAAGGAAAAAAACATCACATCCCTTTTAAATAGAACAGCTGAACTGAAATTTTCAGTTGGTTCTTCCTCAGACTGATTTACAACAGTACCATCTTAAATGTGGGCCTTTTTATATGCATACAAGCTACACAAGGAGAAGGGATAACAGTTTGGATTACTTTGATTCCTTTTCCCTCCTCAAAACCTAAGACCAAAGCAAATACAGAGATGTTATGGATTTTTTTGAAATATTTAATAGAAATAACGGTGTTATATAGAATAAGGTATTATAAGAACTCGTGAAAGATAACTTTAGGAGACACGATAATAAAATAAATAGCAATGTAAGAAATATTGTCATCACCAAGAACATACATTGAACTTAGAT
The DNA here is from genome assembly GCA_013398815.1 of Ibidorhyncha struthersii. Lineage (NCBI taxonomy): Eukaryota > Metazoa > Chordata > Aves > Charadriiformes > Charadriidae > Ibidorhyncha > Ibidorhyncha struthersii. The sequence continues at coordinate 47,391 of VZSZ01010474.1, forward strand.
TTAGTCATATAGATCGACATAGTTATACTAACAGAAAATAAAATAACTGAAAAATGTTGGGAGATGATTCAGAAAGTGGAGGACACAGAGTTAGTTTAGCTATAAAGAAAATTTAATTAACATTTTACATTAATATATTTTGTATTTTGGCAGCAGAAAAAAATATTTACGGTATTTCAATCAATAATATTTACAATATTCATAATGCCTGGTTATTTTATATTTTTCCTGTTAGTAATAATAAAAGAATGTGTTTGTGCTCCTGTGACATTCAGACTTACCTTATTTCGTAGTTTCTCAAAACCTTCTTAGTCTCTGTATTTTAGTTTGTCAATGTTTTTCTCATTAAAAGCTTTCTCACTGGTTGGTGTTCTTTGAAGCACACTTTTTAAATCTAAAAGCACATTCTTCCTTTTCGTGTGTCAACACCTGTGAATTAAAGATTGGGAGCCTGATGTCAGCCATTCAGGAGGTCTCTCAACACTTTCCCAGGTAAAATAGAAGAGAAATTCTGTGGGAAAGCTTAGCTTTTCTGGTGCTCTGTTCTCTGCCTGGTAGGTTTCCTAGAGTAGGAAACACTTGAATCTTAGAGAACCCTGGCCTACAGGATGGCAGCATGATGTCTCTTGTAGGAGAATACTTGATCCACCCACATCAATAAAACCGCTACTGATGTTCTGCTTTATCTATTGAGTCAATGTCCAATCTGCTACAGCAGTCTTGTCTTCCCACCCCTCTCCCTTCATATTCATGTTCTGCTTTATATTGAAACATCAGCTTCTGTCACTAGCCATTTATTTTCTGTGGGAAGCAATTGCTGTCACAATGATAAGTCATAATTCTTGGAAGTTCCTGGAAGTTCTTGGAAAAATCAAGTGCATGGATGCTCTGTTTTGAAAATTAGCTAAAGTAAGGCAGGGTTTTAGGCTCAGTAAGAGAGAAGCATGTCCCTAAAGAGGAGGTATTACCATTGTTTTTCCTATTTGTGGTGTTTCACAGGGCATGGTTATCCAATGCTAGGTATGTGTTAAGTATATTAACTGTCTGTTGTGAATCTGAAGATTTGCAAGTCATATTTGGGTACGTAATTGCAATTTATTTATGTAGAGCTACAAGCTATAGAAATTTTCATGAAAGAGAACCAGGGAGAACCAGGGTTTTCAAAGGAGTTTCTGTTGTGTTTTTTTTTNCTTGCAATTTGTTGTAAATTCCAAGTCTGTCTTCAACTCCAGCAATGAACATCATTACTTGCTGGCTATAGTGACTATTACATGGCAGAAAGAGCTTGGTCTCTGCTTTGTGTCACAGTAGGCCATCTTCCAGATTGTGCTGTAAACCAGCCACCTACTCATTTGTAAATGGTTTCTGCAAAGACACAAGGAATCAGAGGATATTCATTCTTGGGAGAGTATTTATTTTTTTTTCCTTCTCTTGCTTTTGGTCTTTTCTTGTTTTCAAGTAACACTTCCATCCTAGTGGAAGCTCAGGGAAAATTTTTGTGTTCCATGTTTACAGATCTTCTCCAAAGATTCTTGCATCTTATAAAATAATCAGAATTTTTGCAAGCAGGCTTTTTTGGTGCTACATTAATAGATTGAAGAAGATCAAATAGTCTTACCCCACCACTTCACCTTCTTTTCACATATTGTCATGGTTTTAGTCACTTTGTAAAGGAAACACCCAAAGTTTTAAGATAATCTATGTGTGTTCTACATATAAGCAAGGGATTGAATGTATTTTCATATTGTCCACAGAAATATAAATTTTGATAGAACATCCTGGTTTAGTAAAAACAGTCTGTTATGATTTTCTCAGCATATTTAAAATGCAAGAAAAGTTTTTCCTTGTCATTTGCACTTTTTATCTTGAGTAGGGTCATCATGCCATAAATATTCTACAAAGGAATTGCAAATACTACTCTGCTTTCTTTGCTCCTTAATACTGTTTAAAGTGAGTTTTATGCCTTACTGCTTTTATTGGCACTGCATATCATTATGCTATACTTCATCTTTCGTCTAAGTAGTTTGACCTTGTAGGCAAAATGTATTCTCAATTAGATTTTCTGACTTTCAGTCTTACAGGGATGATCAAAACTGTGTGTTTAACTCTGTCTTCTTAACAGCCCATGAAATCCAGTTGCATTAAAGCTCTGGCTACTTGCTGAATTTTGGTAGTTTAGCAGTTTACCATATGGCTACTGACTACAGTGATTGCCTGTGTGTAATTGCTGAGTTTGGACAAATGTACAAGCAGCAGCACTTCTGCTAACTTTCCCAATTGCCAGAAGTCTGGACATAACAGTACACACAATGGCAGTTATCACAGCTAGATTAAAGTGCAGCAACTTCTTAAACTGTGGTAATTTAATTATAAATATGAGCTGTTGTTCTAAATCCAGGAGAGGCTTAGAGTCTACTCTTTGAGTCTGATTCTTGAGGAGAAAAACCAAAACCAAATACGTAACTCCAAGGACTTAAGCAGTATGACAGGCTTTCTTTTTCATAGAATCATAGAATTGTTAAGGTTGGAAGGGACCTTTAAGATCATCGAGTCCAACCATTAACCTAACCTGACAAAACCATTTCTAAACCATATCCCCAAGTACCACGTCTACCCCTTTTTTTAAACACCTCCAGGGATGGCGAATCCACCACTTCCCTGGGCAGCCTATTATTTTTCATTCTCTTTAGCTTGTAAATCAGAATAACTTTGATGCTTCTGCCTACAAATAGGCAAATCTAATAGGGTGAATAATTTACTTGAGCTCTGATTAAACATATTATCTTGGTCTGGAAAGGATTTTTTGGGCTAACCCAGACTTCCTGTAGTACTTATTTAATCTAAATAAAGCAGAATAGATTTCTATTTTTAATTATTTTTTTCTTTTTTACAAAAAAGATTCAGTAGCTAATACACTTTTACAAGAAAAATCAGTATTCATTATCCAAAGTAGATAAAGAGTTTCTGCACTTATGTACATTTATTTCTGTAGAAAAGAGCAACAAAGAACAATAAATAATAAAAAATCAAAGCTATATGTGCATATGCAAAAAAAAACCCCAAGGCAATAATTTACGGAAATACCCCAAACTTTATCTCACAGACTGATGACCTACCATAAATTTACTTAATAGGCTGAAAGGTGACCAAATATTTGTCTGTACTTCTAACTGATTAATTGGTGTTACCCAGATGACTGCTGCCAGTTTTATTTTGATTGCCCAGCAAAGTTTAAAGTGTAGAAAAAATTATAAGCACATTACAATGACCTGTGTTTTCTATAGCTTCTGCTTTTATCAGCAGCCATTTTCATGCCTTGGAGTATTTCTATTTGATAATGACTGTAGACACGTATCCATGTTGACTTTCATGTCAAAACGAATTCAGGAGAGGAATGGTCTGAAAATGAGAGTGAGAGTCATCTTAATACTTAAATATAAGACTAAAATAAATTGTTTTTCTGTTTATTTACATTTCCAGAATATGTAGTGTTGCTAGTGTAGTTTTACACAGTATATTTGGACCTTACGTCCGAAGAATGATGTAGCTTTTGGACTTTATAATAAAAGCAAGCAATGCTATAAGAGCATGAAAACAACATTGTATTCACATGCTACCGTAACACCAGAATTTTCATAAAACAAAACCCAGTTACTTATTAAAGTTAGAATTAAAGGGTCGTAGCTGGGATGCTATGTTTGGATAATAATAAAATATTAAAATTAACAGTATTACCTAGGACAAAAAATGTGTTGCACTGTATCTTCTTACATGGCAGCTTTCAAGCTTGCATAGTGGATCTTGGTTTCAGAAGCTTACCTTGGGCAGGGATAGAAGGGCAGTGTAAGGACTCAATTAATTTGCCTGAATAAAGGCACCTAATTCCATTTTTTTATGCTGTAGAGCATCCTGCCTGGCCTCTAGCTGCTATGCTGTTCTAGGTAGGGAAAGGTCTTTTGCAGGTTCTAGATTGCATTTGCTGGCCCTGTGCAGAGTCTCAGGTACCACAGAGTGTCTCAAGTAGCACCAGGTGCCTATGCTTAGGGAACTGAAGTAAGCCTGTATTATAAAAATCACACTGAGGATTGCAGCTGGTGTGAAAAGTTGCTAATTCTTGCATAAAATGGTGTAACTGAGCAGACATATTTCCTTGATTTACATGAATTTGACTTAAAGTACTCTTCATTTGAGGCTTTATGTGGATGGAAGGTGACATGACATGTAAAAAGTAAAAAGTAAAGCATCTCAGTTAAATCCAATTTGCAGATACGTTTGTCTAAAAAACCCAAGTGATTCATAACATAGACTGATGTAAGGAATCCTTTAGCAGAAATTGACTGATTTAAACAATGCTTTGTATTTTGGAAAGTTATGTTTTGGAACTTTCATGATCTTACAGTATGGAACCCATTGCTAGTACAATGATCCTACTTTATAGGAGGTTTTCTTTATGTGCTTATGAAGAAAGTACAACATTGTAGAAGCTCAGTTAACAAGACAACTCCTAAGAAAAACTGTCAAATAGATGTGCTCGTATTTTCAACTATTTAATTCAGAAAGATACTGGTAACAGGAAAAACCAATGTAGATAGGATCTCTTTTCTGTCATTAGAGAAAGGGGTACATTTGAGGATTTAATGTTTGAAAGGAATGAGAATTGGAGTACGTGCCAGCTTTTGGGATTTGGCAAGGGGATTTACATGCTTTCATCTGCAAATCAACACTTCAAATTCAATTAATGGGTGGAAGTGTGCCCTTTATTAAATATATAACAGGCTATTTATTATTAATTATACAATTCTGATGTCATTATAACACAGTTATAATAGCAATGCATAATTTACCATTTATATTATAGAATTATAGCATGGATGTATGATAAGAATTATAGTAAAGATTGAGTTTGGCTGTCTCTCTGACACTGGACTTACTCCATTAATGTAGGACAACTAAGGTCAGCGTGAGGTTTAAAAGAGAGTGTAGAGTAAGAATCTGTCCTCTAGATAATCAACTAATATGAAGCAAAATGTGTATACTAACCAAATATCAGATTTGTGATGAGTCCTCTCTCAAGTTGTCCAGCTACACTACTTACACTGCTGTCCTGGTTTAAGGAAAAACAGAACCAATTTTCCATTCAGTAATTTTAATTTTCAGTTAAACCTCTTCTAACTAACTGAAGTCTCTGAAATTAACAGCGTACTTTTCAGACAGTATCTGCTTTCAGAGTGATAAGACCTTATGTGTATAGTAGATGCCAAGGAATGGTATGCAGAAAGGCTCTTGCTTAAACTTATTACTATAACAACCAAGGTCAGCTAACCTGATATATGTCCCATTGGAGAGTCAGAAGCAGAAAAGCATAGAGGGGTCGCACCTGCGAAGAGCAGCAGGCAGGACAGGTGACCTCTTTCTTCAGTGGCTGACATCCAAGGAGGACTCTGTCTATTCATCCGCCTTTGATCCCGATCCATGCGTTCCTGAATCCTGATCTGGAATCCAGTTCCAGAATCTGTCCATTGCTGAATCCAATCTGGGACTTTGCTGGTGCCAGCCGGGGATCTGATTATCATCCTAGGAGCTCAATACTGATTTTGTATATATTTAAATATTTTCTTTTAAAAATATTATTATAATTTATTTTTATTATTTCATTATTAATATTTCATTGAAGTAGGTTAGTTTCTTTTAAACTCATAAGTTTTTTTCTCTCTCATTCTTCTCTCCCTGAAGGGAGAGGGTGGGGAGAGCATCTGTCATTTGTTTCAGTTGCCAGTCTGGCCAAAACCATAACGATTGCTTATATTTCTGTGGTGGGATCATACCTCATCTTCAATGTGCTCCATCTGCTACAAATGACACAGAGTGTCATTGCTAACAGAGTGGTGTGAATTGGAGATGGGCCTTCACATTCTTTCTAACTGTCTTCTAATTGACTTCAGTAGTTTGTTGTTTTCCTTTTGCTCTGTTTCCATCCTTTAAACTCTGTGGCCACTAAAACATACTTAGAAAAAAAGAACTGTTAAAAATTACAAAGGTTTTTTTCAGCTTTTCACTTAAAAATGTATTATTGAATAATGTGTTAATAATGAGATTATAATATGATGGAAAAACCCTAATAAAATCTGGATTTCTTTATTTATACACAACCTGATTTCAATAGAGGGTAAGGATTAGCTGTGAAATCATGTGGGTACCTGGTAGCAGGCAATTATTTTGGGACTTGTGAGATCATCTGACCTCTGGTGTGCCCTAGACAGAGAGAATAACCTCGTCTTGAACCACAAAGAGAAGAATTTTCCATCCTCAGTAGGAAAATTAGATGGGGAGAAAAAAATAAAATTTTGCCTAAGGCCATCCTTTTTTTAAAAAAAGTTAATACCAGGGGAGCATTTTATAACAGATTGGCTTTGATCTTTGCTTGTTTGTTTCTATCTCCTTTCCCATTTACAGTGACAGACTAAACCCACTGCAGTGTGAGCTAACCTGCTCACTATGACACTGTAATCAATTAATCCCCTTAGCCTTCCTGCCCACCTTCCTGTTGGTTAATTTGTAAGCATAGTGTAGGTCAAAAAGCACTGACCACAAGCTTGCTCAGTAGTCCATTCACTATTTCAAACCATTTGTAAAAAATAAGCCCCCTGCAAAACGTCAAAGACTCCACACTTAATACCTCTACTAAAAGCAAATATTTGAATATGCAGATGTGCTTGATTCCTACTAACGGAAGCCTTACAGAGTATTAAGGTATAGGCACACAAACAGCGTGCTGGACAACACATAGTTGCATAATATCCCTTTCATAAATATTCCATCAGAGAATTGAGACCAAAATTTTTCACAGTTCTATATTGTTTTCACTCTTTGGTGTATGCATATACAGACACACACACACACACACAGGGGCACATTTAAAATGTAACAGGTTTGTACACCCTCCACCAACTGTAAAAGTTTGACTTGAAGCTGCATTGACAAGAAATGGAAACTAATTCCTAACATAATCTGGGTCAAGATGATTCAAGCATACCTCTATGCATGGCAGGGGTTTATATAATGCCATTTGCTCTTTCAGACCTGCTTTCTAGCTCTTCAAAACAGTTTGAAACGCACTCTTCCACAGAATTACAGGAGAATATAAAAATGTTCTTTGTACTGAAATATGAAAAATACATTGCTTTTGGCTATGCTTATAGTGAAACTTTAAAGACTTTTTTTTTTCCCCAAAGAAAGAATTTCTTTGTGATCAAGGTGAACCTGCCATATCTTATCACATACTTACTTATATTCAGACATGTAAAGGTCAGACAGAGAATTAGAACTACCTAATCCCTCTTTCTAGGAGCACAGCAGCAATGTAAATAGGACCTAGAAGTGTGAGGTTAAATTTTGATTTGGGTTTGCACTAAGAGGGGGTTCCTGGGCCACCCAGGTGTAAAAAGGCTCCCTGAGCATGTTGTCAGGGGAGTCAAACTTGCCTTTTAGTTTATCGGTGGCTATGGAAATTGGTGTGCCTTAATCCTCTACTTAATCAACAATGCAGACTTGGCAAAATATTCAGTAGAATTTTTGGAAATGTAACCCTACATCAAAAAAAATTGACAAGTATTTTGACAAAATGTTCTTTAATTTGTTTTGGATCTATCTTTTAGCATAGCATCTAGCATGTTCCTCTATTCCAATTGTTATCCTTCACAAAAAAGAAAGTCTACTCATTTCAAGTTAAATTTTTTAATATATTTTATCTCCTTTTGATAACTTACTTCACATTCTTATAACATTCTTAGCCATTGCCAGACATTCTTTTCCAAAGTTCTCTGATCCCAAGGACAGATCAGAGCAAATACTTCTGAAAAGCCTCCGACTTAGAGCTTCTACTGTCATTTTGTTGGGAAGCATAAATAAGGAAGTCATAATTATATGGCCTGTAATTAATATCATTATATTAATTATACCCTTATAATAGAGACACCATTAGGTGTAACAAATTTCACAATGTATTGATCTGCTCAAGCTACCAAAATAATATCCAGAGCTAACCAAGCTTAATATTTTCCATTCATCTTCTTAGTGAATGCTATCCCCTCAGCAGACCTATCTTTTTTTTTTGTAATGACATGGTCCTTGTAATGACAAGTTGCTGATACTGTAATAAAAACTTTGCAGAAGAGGATTTGCAATGAATGCCTAGAGATGCCTGTTCTAGAAACAACTTGGACTTACTTTTTTGAGAAACTACCTTCTGACAGCTCTCTTTCAGTTATATATAACATGCTGTCATTCTGTTACATTCAATATTAGTTCATCTAGGCCAATACGTGTTAAATCAATGTTAACCTGAAGTGTCAGCTCACTTCATTTCAAAGTTCTCAGGCTACTTCAATCAGTTACAGAAGCATAGTTCAAGGCGACCTGACTGATGTTTCAAACCACTGAATTGTTCAGGTTTGCATTTGAATATACCCCTTTCTCCTTTTTGGCTTTACTGCTTAAAATGCTGTTTATAACTTCTAGATGCGCTCCACTATGTATATTACTTGTGAAAAAGACAGCAAGTGTTTAGATTTCACTAGATGTCACCTTAACCTGTCTGTTTAAGATTAAATTTATATTATTGAAAGAGTGCTCCTGGGCTTCATCATGGTTAAAATACAGCCTCATGCTCCTGATGAACAGAAGCAGACTGGCATAGAGTGTAAACTATGACTCGGTCACCTGGTATTATTGAGGCAATTCAAATTGGTTTGTATTAAAGCACATGTGTCATCTGGTATTCAAGGGGAGTCTCTCCAGATTTTTTTAGTCATAAATGTGTAAGCAACAGGCAATCACACAAGCATTGACCTTGACCAAACTTGTAGTGTTCATAAATTGAGATCTACTGCTCTGTCTTCGATTACCAATTAAATACTTTTCTCTTTTCACAATTGCTAGTGTTACAACTTTTTATTCTCTTTGTCATGGCACCTGACCAACACAAGAAAACACAGAGCTTATTCCAGCTTATGTAACAGTCCATGCTCATGCACACTAAAAATGTCAGAAAACTATGAAAAGCAGGCCCACATTAAGGACTTGGGAAAAGAGGATCTTAGTACTGTAAGAGACCTTTGTCCAGTCACCTGTGGTCAGCAGAAGGTCTCCAAGAGAAATCATGTAATTTTATTCTTAAGACTAAAACCAACTTGCTTCCGGGCCCCACTGCTGTAGCAGTTACCATGAGTTAGATGTAGTTAGCAAAGCTGTTGGCATGAACTGATGAACTTTAACTGACTTTTTGCTGTGACAGAAGTAGACGAAATATGATGCAAACCTGTTGCAAACAATCGAGTAGTTTCAGTCTGCTCAAGGAAATACAGAGCCAAACTACACACTCAGCCTGTTGGACATCAACATGTTCAATAGTGACCTGAACAGGAAGATTGGGAGCACCAGCAATGGCAAGAGCAAATCAGAAAACAACAGTGCAATTTGGGAAGGGTAATCCTCACTGAGTTATTCTGTACCCAAACCTATAACTAAGGATGCTTAATAATACTGGAAGTAACCACAACATAAAAAAGACCTTGGTGAGGGACCCTGTGACACTCTCCAGGTTCCAGGTCCATCTTTCTAACTTCCAGGAAACACAGAGGAGCCCAGTGGACCCCACAGCCCTGGACTATGCAGTGCAGCACTGACACCACTGCACTGACCCACCCAACCTTCCTCCTGGCTGCATCATATCTCCCACAACCTGGGGAAGTGATGTAATTAATAAAATTGGAAGTCTGTGATTAAAGTGTTTTGGTATCCAAACCCATTTAGCTACATTATCATCTGGTCTTAAACCTGCACAGTTCTCTATTTTTGTTAGGAAGAAACCATTTTCTAGGACCAGCCTAACCATGTTTAAAACCAGCAGGCACCTCTTTGTTCTTGTGTTAGCGTTGTCCTGTAACTGAAATGATGCTTCTCCCTGAGAAGAGATAATCTCATTCTCTCTGAATCTTGATGAGAAGGCCATATTGTCTGCTAGCACGCACTTTACAGGGACCAACTGTTTTCCTCTCCTTATATAAGACAGGAAGATTCCTCGTAACACTTGTCTGATAGTCTTCCAGTTTGAGTTAATCTCTCTGGACATTAGCAACAAAACCATAGTCCTGTGTTCCAGTATCTTGTATAATGGAATTCATCTTTTCTCTATTTGAAATACTTGCCCTGATATAGCCTTGGTTTCTTTCATTGTTACATCACATAGGCAGATCTTATGTTCAGTATTGAGCTCCGGGTTTATAACGCGCATCCTTGTTGACCTTTACAGAGACATAGCTTTTATTTTGCACTATTAAATGTCATTTCATTCCGAGTTTTTAATGGTACCTAGTGCTTGCTGGTAGTCTGACCCTTGTATATTTAGACAGTACTTTCAAACTCTGAGCTATTAACAAATTTTGTTAGCTGGCAATTTTTATGTCAGGGTCACTAATGAAAAAGATCTTAAAGACAAACACCAAGACATGAAAATGATCTCATTCTAATTATCTCTCCTTTAGACCACGTTTCACAGTCTTGGCCTTGGCTTGGAATATGAAAGTGATGGCAGATCATGAAAATGAGAACCACAATGTTTTGATGTAGTTCTGCATATAATTTTGTCTAAATGGCTATCATCTGAGCTGGAATTCCTGAATGAAAAAGTTCAGAAAAGGTTTTTTTGTTGATTTTCTTGTCTGTATGTTGATATTCTGTCAAATAGCAAATCAAAGGAAGATAACAAATTCACAGGATTTTTATACAACTTTATGGACACATAAAAAAAATCTTTTAGAAGAGATGAATAAATCTTCAGATTGGTCAGACTCAAAATTCAGTACTTTTTTTCCTATTTTATGTGACCAGTTTTACATCTCTGTTGTAACTAACAAGTTTTTTTTTTTTTTATTTTGCTTTTATTTTAAACTAAATCGGTTTCAATACGTGAAGCCATTTTAGATGAGCAGAGGTGAAACTGCTTTCATTTTATAGGGCTTTTTTATAGTAGCAAGCTCTAGGGAAAAAAGAGAAAAAAGAATAGCCGTCTAAAATTGAAAGGTGTTATTAAAGTGGATCATTGTATTGTGAACAAAAAATTGTTTTGTGAGTGCCACAATTTTTTTATGTGCAAAATAGCAACAGTAATTCTCCATTTGTTTTAAGTGTCAGTACAAGTCCATGGAGACAATATCATGTCAAACTGATAGAAAAATAATTTCAATGCAACTATGCTATGAGACATTACGGTGTCAAGACAATGGTAAAAGGATGTCAGTAAAAAACGTGTGGAAATCCAATAATATGTCAACCTAATAGTATTTGATGTAGGGATTTGGAGGTTATGTTACATTGCCAAGATAATAGCATGCTATCATTTAAATACTACTATTTAAAAGAAAAAAGTTAAATCAACATCATATTAAGAAACAACATGTAAAAAGCTCAGTAAAATTAGAGTTGTATTCATCATCTCTTAAACAACCTGCTGTCTGTTGGCCAGATCCGTGGTTGATTTCAGCTGGCACAGCTCCACCAACTTACTCTAGCTGAAGATGAGTTCCTACGTTATTACCCTCTATTAGACATCGTCTGAACACTGGGAGGTGGAGAAGGGTTCATTTGTATGAACTAAGTAGATAATTAAGCACAAGTACTTCTTTAGATGTAGACTAAGCTAAGTATTTGGATCCTGCTGAGGGTTAAGCTAGCATTTGTATTTCAGGTCAAACCCAGTTTCTGTAGTAATATCTCTCACGAGCTGTCCTAGCAAGATACTGGCTTTGTCTAAATGGAACCTGGAAAGAAGCCTATTCTGTTGAATCCAACCCAGAAGGAAGTTATTATGACAAAATTAAACACCAGTCCCATAAATAATGTGTCAGTCTTGGCCTGCTTTTTGGCCCATTTCCTTTTAATGCACATCTAAAATTCTATGTCAGCTTCCTAGAAAAAAAGGAAAAATGTCAAATTTTTTTTTTTTTGAAATTTTCTTTCCTCTCCCTGCTCTGCAGGGAGGCCCCTGCACCATGAACTCTCCCTATGTCACTATGCAATCTGTTTACATTTGCTACATGCTACGACACAGTTTCTGTTGCAGTGGTCATGAGAGTCCCTCTGACAGACCTTGTAAATTCATTCTGCTTGGATATAGACTGATAGGAGAGTTTATTTCTTTGTTATCCCTGATTGTGTTTCTGCTTCCTTTCCCCCCTTTCTTTTTAATTGCTTTCTACAGAACTTGACTTTTTACATGAGATTATGTTGGAATATGGTTTCCAGTTTAACCCTGCTCCCCTTAACATCTAGATAAATATACAATGACTATTTCCCTGTATTCAAGACAAATTTTGCCTTCATTAACTTTTATAAATATTGTCATTAAAGGAACAGGAGAAAACTCTGCCGCACTTGTGAAGTTACAGCTAAAAGAATGAAATCTACACTATTACTAAAGTAAATCTTCATATTAAAAACCTCATACTTCAAGGTCTTCAAATCCAGGAGAGAACTGAATTTTGCGAGCTTTGTTTCAATTTTTCTGGTATTAATTTTTGTGCATTCAGAAAGGGCATAGGACAATGAGTTGTTAAGCATATTGAACTTCTTTGAAAATCAGTGTTCTGCTAGTTTGAGTTAGTTCTTATATAAGAAAGTGAACTGAAAACAAGAGCAAGACAATGTGTTTATCTTTTGCCCATTTGCTAAAAATAAAATATGATTATAAAAATATTTACACCTCTTCCTTAGACGTAATAAATTTATTATAACATGTAAAAGCTGAAAATAAAAACTTTTCTGAGCCTTCTTGAAATGGGTCAATAATTTTAAAGACTAACATTCAATTGTTTGCATAGCAACAAAATCCAAAACATTGGCAGAGTTTCAAAATCAATATGACTATTGGAAAACAGCTGAAACAGCTACAAGACAATTGAGGAAATCACATAGAACCAATTACTCCTACCAGGTTAAACTATACAACATCAGGAAAATACAGTTAGTGAGGGACAGAGGCTGTTTGTGAGAAATACTGTCTAATATTTTTCTCTCTGTTTTTAGAAGTTGTTTTTTTTTTACTTAGGAATTCCAACAAATCCAATCAAAGTAGGGAAAAGAAAGGTGGCATCACTGAAACCTAATAATTTTAATAATGTGTGCCCAAAGGTTATCTATAATTTCTATGTAATCAAACATTTTAGTTTGGAACTGTTGTTTTGAACTAAAGGACAAAAATATTCCTTAGCAACATAGTGTCTGTTAGCACAAAAGAGGCAGTGGAAATTTTAGAAAACCAGTTATTATGAATCAGTTTGAAGCTTCTCTTCATTTTGAAGCACAGTCCAACTCCAGTATTACTTGAAATCTCTTTCTTCTAACTTAATGTGAAGACCAAGGAAGAATCTCAAAAAGGCTTTATGATGTCTTTTCTGTCAGATATTAGTCTCAAGCGTGGGAAAGGAATGAGACATGCATGGCAAGTTAGGAATTTTCTCCATGGCAATATGATCCCAGCTTAGTCTTGTGAAGCACTAGAGCTGGGCAAGGATGTCTGAAAGTGATACGTTGCATTAGCACATGCTATTATGGGAATGGATTGTGGTTTCTTCTTCTAGATACTGGCACCATTCCCCTTAGATTTGAGTTTCCTTGTATTTATTACATCAGTGCATTGCTTTCACATTCATTAATTAACCTTGCTAGCTAATATCTGTTATAAGGGTTTCAGCATATGTTTGAAATAATTAATGTTAATTGCTTCATGAACTTTGGGTGATCCACCAGGAAGAAGTTCATTCCAAAAAGAATATTTTCCATTTGAGCATATAGTCATTAAAATACATTAATCTCCTAATCCTTATACCTTTATACTGTTTCCCTTTTCTTTTGCCAGGAAAACAACAAAAAGAGACTTCTCACAGAATAACCATTGATTTTGATTTTATAGGGAAGAATTCAAGAGAATACATTTTAAAACTTGGGGGCTGGAATTTCCCTAGGGGTAATGGTTAAATAATGTCCATATTTGCGAAAAGTAACAAACCCCAATGTTTTGTTCTTTTGAATATGAATTGCTGTGTTAATAATTAGCTGGGAAAACGGGTGCTCATACTTCATTTACCACAGTTTAAATACTGTGCATTTCCGGATATGTCCCAAAACTTAACTTCCTAGCGCAAACAAGGAAAGGACTGAGAATTATTGAAATCATGGTTAAGTAGTATAGCTGGAAGTCGGAAGCAGTCTTTGCTGAATTAGTGTATGGAGGGGCTGGTAAAGTTACCACACACTGACAGCACAGAGCCAAGTGCCTTCAGGCTGAAACAAACTTCTGGGTCTTGACTGCAATCATCCTTGTGACGGGCTGTGTTTCAGTCTCAACCATCAGCTCTACCAGCGTCGATGGAGGGTCGAGCCTCAGCCTCTATGAAGCTCTCACTCAGCTTCTCTGCTGGGCCATGCCCTTAGAAGCACAGTGGGGAGAGACTAGATATGAAGCATGCTCAGAGGAGACCACAGTGCACGTTCTCTCACTGTGATGGAGCTTGGAGTCCTCTCTTTTTTTTGATAGCTAGGGAGCAGCTGTCGTCTGGCGTGCAATACCAGACTGAGTGCATTACCAGTTCTGCACCCAGGGTACAGGACAAGGAGCTAATGATAAAATTATATCTTCTTCATCTTTCCAGCTACCTAATTATGTGTCAGAATTATTTCCAAACTGCATAGAAGGATTTTGTATTTCTTATTTCCTTTTAATGTGTGTCTATAGATTATATTGCCAAGTAATGTGTGTAAGGTTTTAATGACCATAAGTGTAAAGCTCGGGAAAAAAACAACAAATTACTAGATTAACTTGTAAGTTTTTTGGGTTTTAGCAGGCCCTTTCTGAAATTTTATGATAAACTCTGCAGTTAGACACCCACTGCAGCCACAATGAAATCAGCTGGGAGTAAATGACAGCAGTGTTTACCCATAGCTCTTTTCAGACTTCCAGCGTTTCCTTGACTTGTCAAAGGAAACAACCTTTCTCCAAACCTGCAATTGGCAATTTGTGCTCCATTCTTCTATTGCCCTGGTGTGACCTTTATAAGCCTAGGGGTTTCAGGAAGAGAATGAAACATCTGCACAGAAGATTACTGAGCAATTTCTAAATATACCTGCTGGATTTGACCATGACAATTTCTAGAAATGATTAGTATCTCAATCTGGAGGCTAAACTGATAATTAAGTCCAGGCATTGCTACCAAATTCCTTTTTTTGATGACAATTTCCATGCAAATGACCATTTCTGAATGTACTGTATCTTAAAGCTAAATAAGATTTTTCATGAAACCAACAGGAAAATGGAGAAAGATTTTAATGGTCTTGGGTTCACAAAATAATTATAGCCAGATAATATGGCAGATACTGTAAGTCAGAAGTTCATAAGGACACAATTTTGGGTAAAATAAATGAAAATCTTAAAAAATACTTTTAGTTCATAAAGATTAAGGATTTTAAAGAATTCTTGTGCTGTATCAATTTATTTCATTCAATTCAGATGTCAATTAAACTATAATACCCCAAAGGAAAAGTTATCTCAAACACCAGAGTTTCAGGTAATATGGGTACAATACCATAAACCAGGTCAATGACATATTTTGGAAAAAAAAATGAAGTAAATTGCCATTATGTAGTGAATCAATATCAAGGATCTTCAGGGTTTCTTTAAGCTTAGTATACAATGAAGCCACCAAATTCCATGTGCTCTGGCAACAAAATCTGGTCCATACAGCATGCCATAACAGTGAGTCAGCATGGTCAAAAATAAGGTGTTTTTTTGAAGAATGTTTGGAGGTCTCAAAATCTGGTTTGAATTCATTGAGAAATTCAAGAGAAGAGAATCATCTGCAACCTGATAAAATGATAGAGAAGTGTGCAGGGAAACTCCACAAAAGCACTGGATTTTCAGTAAGATACAGAAAGAGGCTGAGGAGGTTTTTTTATTCTTTTTCTCAACTAGAGTATTATTTCAGATGTATAGGTCCATCTTAAGGAGAAAAAAATAAATATCAAGCACGTGTAGTGGGTTTTCTTCCCAAACACAGAACTGAACCAAAGCAATGGCGGTGTCTGATGTTGAATGTGCAGTGTACAACAGTGCGAGCTGTTTATAATTCATCTGTCTTTGGAAGCTGTGACTCCAGAACAAGAATTCAGTACAATTTATATTAAGGTGAAAGGCATCTCTGACTTAGAAGGCCAAGCAGGCACTTATTTTACAGCTTCTATAGAAACACAACGAAGTGACTGGTCTCACTCTGCAGAAGATGTTTCCATCCCGAAATCTGTAAGATGTAGTTATCCTGAGGTCTAGTTAGTTTGGGAAAGATGCCTGAAACACTACTATTTTTCTGATAAGAAATTTGGTAACTATGATCACTAGACTTTTAACAACTTGCTAGGGTGGGCTGGCACTGTTCTCCCACATCCTGAATTTGCAGCTTCATTCTCAGATGCCAAAAGTCAGAGGAAGGAGGTGAAGGGGTGCTGCATGGTGTGTTAGGGATGGTGTGTCTAGGATCACTGTCTGGGGTGCTAGTATGAACTCACCCAAATTAAAGCGCTTTTAAGTTAAGCAGTCCAAGACCAGTGTAAGACCTCAACCAACCACCTCCCAGTTCTACAGAAAATGCATCGCTGAACAGGGTGCTCCAGTGGCTTTCCCTCATCTGGGATACTCTTCCTACCTTTTATCGTCAAGCCACATCACTGATGGGAGATAACAGCTCTCCTCAATGTCTTCCATTGAGAAAGGAAAAAGAAAGAATCAAAACATAGCAAAACCTGAACAGAATTTATGCTTAAGTGCATCAATAAATATTTGACTTAGGTTATACTACCCAATCCATCACAGGAGCTGGAGGCTGTGTGTAAAGGAGCTCCTGGGCAGAGGGTGTGGGTAGTGGTCCCACATGAGGCTCATCAAGGTATTTAAGCCCAATTAGTGCCCTCAGGGCCCTGACAGTGTGTTTCTCTTATATGTATTTCTAAAGACCTTCAAGGGGTTCAGATTGTATTCCCACACAAAGGCCTGGAATATGCGGAGGGAAGAACAAAGTGAATTGGAGTAAATGTCAGAACTGCCGTATACAGGGGTTGTATTTATTACTGATGCAAGCAGTAAGTTGCTCTTTCTTCTATCTTCTTTACAAGGGAAAGTAAATTTGTAAAATTGTGAGCTAGTCTACACAAAAAGTTGCTCTATTTCGATGAAAACTGTATGTTAAATCAAATTAGGATATGGTCAAAAAAACATATGAAATCATTGTGAAATAATCTGAAAAGCTATAGTTGTTACCTTAGGATTGATCATACCGCTCCTTAGGCTATTAACTGAAAATTACTTGGTTGATTGCTTGCAGTGGTACCCACAGGAATGACTCGCACACATTGAAGCAAACAGTTGTGACAATCAAAAAAATTACTTCTTCAAGCAGTATGTTCTGACTGTCTGAAACAAGTGCAATAGAAGTGAATTTAAGCTCCCACTTCAGCCACTATAGTTGAAATATAAGCATAGGCCCACCTGCACCCGTGGTTTGAGGCAGGGTGTAATAACCACATTGGTTAAGAATCAAAGGAATGTTTGCCCTGTGCTAACCCAGGGTTGCTGCAGATTGTGTTGGCATATAAATGTGTCCCTCACCAATCTCAACACCCCCTTCCTAGTTTTCTCCACTGAGTCCTTTCTGCCTGCTTATCACATGCACATCCAATTGATCCCAAGAAATTACACATTTCAGCAGTATAATGTTGTATCTTTCCACAGTAAATTCAAAATAATAATAAAAAGAAAAACACAATAAAAAAAACCCTAGACTTCCATACTGCTACGTTCATTTTCTTTTCTGTTACAATCCGGATGAAGTGACTACCATCAGTTCTCTCTCAAGGACACTTTTGCCGAAGTTTTAAAGGTTTCTTTTACTGAACTTTAAGCTTGAGACATGCTCACGACATACTATTTTGCTTTCATTTATTTTTGATAACTACTGTTAAGTATTGTTAAAAGCCTTTTACAACTTCTGTTCCAAGTTTGATGAAAATATTTTCAATTTTGTAATGTAATCATAAAGAAAAAATAGAACAGCATTTCTCTGCAGACTTTTTATTTATATTAAAAAAATGTATCTAATTAAAATCCTAATTGAAACAATTTAATATGGAAAATATCTAAAACTCTTCAGGTAAACATACTTTGATATTTTAATGCATATTTTCTTTGATTTGTGTTTATTTTTATTGTCTGTATTTGGTTTGCTAAATCTCTTTTTTACTAGTCAAAGCATAAATGTTCCCTTCCAAATATACATTCTTCCAAAATAAATTCTAAATGAAATACGATAGAATTGATTCTACTTTCATGTTTTAGCCATTTTTTTCTCTTTTGAACTTATTCTATGCTATTAAACAGTCAAAGAAGAACCTATGGGTATAATTTATTTTACTCTCAATAGTGCACATTGAACCTGGAGGCATTTTGGTGTCATATAAATTGTACACAGCACAATAGAATGTCAGTAGGTCACTATCCTCTTAAAAGAAACTCCAAAGAAAATGAGGTGATCTTAACATCAAGTGGGCAATCAGTAAATCTTACAGTGATGCTACCAATATTAAAGCTAAAATGTTACAGCGAGGGCTTGTCTGCCCTAGAGGAGGCAAAGAGGTTATAACCACTGGGTGAAGTACTTTGAAATACTGTTAAATTACTTCATGATCACATACAAATGTGCTTGTCCTGTTTGGCTTGTTTTGCTACAACTGTGCGTATTAGCTCACTCAGAAAACCTATTGTCTATGACTTAGTTTCTTCCTCAGAAGACAGGCTGGTTAAAAACTGCTGGAGCTGCTGGCTTTGGAAATTTCCCTGCTAAAAAACTCCACTAAGAAAAGAATGGTTTATCCATTTATTTTTATTAAGTGACCTATTTTAGCTTATTAATTAAATAAAAAGTCCTAGGCTGTCATGAAATGCTTCAAAATTGTCAAAACATATATTCTGATTCAAAATCAGTGGTTTTGTTCAGATCCAAAATATTTCTTGGATTTTTAATGCTGAGGAGAAATTGATTTGGACTTTTTTCAGTCTGAAGAAGTTAAAAAAGTTGTTGTATTGAGGCTTTGGAATCATCAAGGAAGTTTACTCACTGGAAGGACAGGACAACAAGACAGATAAGGAAGAACTAGAGACAGATTTTCACAAAAGCTTCCCATATTACCAGGTAAGGCAAGTAAAACATACATACTGGATGTTACCTGTCCCAAAAGTAAAGGCCCAAAGTGAGTAGATGGTTTCATTAGTCTGAGAACTGTAGAGCAATCAGATGAACCATCCCAATCAGTACACGCCCTTGTTGCTGTAGAATAAAAAAATCCAAATATTCAACCCTGTGTAAAGTACTGAGTGAATGAATATGTGATGATGACTAATGCTACCTACTGTGGCTGATCATCTCAATTATTTTTCTATATTTTCATTCCTTTTTTAATAGGTTTCTGGCAGGGATTGTCAAGAAAACAGAGCCTGTGACTGCTCTTATTTAGTTTCCTTTTCAGGATGCACTCTTTCTGCTGATAGTTTTATGGATCTTATTAGTACCTGATGTATTTGATGTGAAAAAACCCACATTTTTTGCTGGTTTGTGGCACAATAAAGTATATACAGCTAATGTTTGACATTAAAACAGAAAGAACAGAAGGCCGTAATGAGAAACTCAGATCTTTAAAATGAATGGCATAGCTGTACAGCTGTGAAAATAGAAATGTTGAAGATATTTATGGAGATGACATAGCTTGGAAAAGGCTTAGCAAGGTCAAAAAGCCACAGCTGACAAGGATGATCAGATCATCCGCATACACCAGTCCTAAATCTTACATTAGTCAATGTTGGTGTGATTCACTCTTTCTTGAATAATTCATGAACAAATCAGGTTTCACTACAAAAGGTCTTGTGTATTTCTTATGTCTTCTTATAAAAACATCTGGAAACTATAGTGTTCATTCACTGTCCTTGTTACCCACTCACAGAACCCACATGTTAAAAGTCACATAGTTCAAGAACAGAGTAGGAAATAGTGATATTAATAATATGATTCAGCAATACACTGCAAAGAACAATTTGCTTATCATTAAGAAACTATGAATTGTATACTTTGAAAAAGGGGAAGATAAGCAAATATGTCATCTTTCTTTGCAGTCATCACAATATTTTTAAAATTAATGACAAACGTCTATCCATTGAGAGTATCAATTTTTATATTTTATGTAATTTAATGTATGAAATATTTTTATTATTGTTTTAATGATGACATGATTTAATATATATGGGCCCTTCTTTGTCATGCATTTTCTTGTCTATTTCCTTTTTAATATCATTTGATCACATTATGTAGAAGATATTATAGCCATTATGTCAAAGCATTAATGTCATGGGCAGAATAATGTCAGTTTTTATTAAAATGTTATTAATACACATTTATTTTAATGTCTTTACAGAAAGAACTCTGGAATATTAATAGGTCTACCTTATCTTTATATTGCATGCTGTGTATTGTAGAGTGTTTTAGATATGAATCAGTGAAGTCATTCATCTTGATTTTAAAAATATTGTGTAGCTCAAACAAAATAGTTTAAAATTCCAAGTTTGTTCTACGTTAATTGGTAGCAACAGTTCAAGGAAAGTGGAATGATACTTCAAATTAAGTTGGTGACAACAAAATGGAGTGGAAAGACTGAATTTTCCATTCCTTACGTGGAAGGCATCTAATTCTTTGTGCAGACAGGTTGGTCCCAGCAACATTCATCATGCTTGATGTGGATAAATTTATCTCATGTATGGAAAGATTACACATAATTGACAAAACAAACAAGGCTTGTACGATAACCAGCACTGAGTGAACAACTGATAAAGAATAATTTGTTTAGCAGAATTAAAATATTCCTAAACTCTTTTCCAATTGTGGACAATCTCTTCAGCGAACAACATTTAGCATATTGGCAATTTGGACAGGATGGACTGACAAACAAGCTGCATTCGTTGCTGGGGGTAAGGCCAAAACATGTTGTGGCAGGATCTAAGCTTTGGGCTAGGAGGTGGGACTTGCATAGCTCCCCTTTCCCAGGAAGGGAGAAGGAAGGAGGTTTGGTCCAGCCTTGAGCAGGTAGAAGAAGGATGAAGAGCCAGCTGCAGAGCTACCCGGGGTGGTCTGTCTCTAAGGAGAGGTCTAGCAGCGGCAAGGAGTTAGCTTGCTCTATCAAACTGCCTGGTGCATGCTTTGCTTTGATAATAATTCATTTAAAAATACAAAGCACAGGAAAAAAATTAAAAGCTCTTAATTAGAAAGCTATGTGATGTTGTTTCTTTTCTTCATAGTGACCAACACAACTAATTGAAAGGGATTCTTATTTTAAGGTGGAAGAGTTCTGTGTGAAAGGTTCAATTGATATGATTATATTACATTATTAATTGATTATATTAATATATTNTGACCATTCTGTGATTCTGTGAATATTGTCTGTTCATATTCTTTTTCAAAATTCACTTGTGAATATTCAGGTTTCACAATTCATATGTGGATTTTGGAAATATTAGGCTGTTGAATGAAAACATAAAGGAAACATAATTGAAGTTAAGATATTTTAAAATTTCTATGAGCATTTATGAAATGTGGTTTTTTTTCTCCTATTTAGCATTCTAAGTGTCTTATTTGAATATCATCCATGTACATGAATACATTATCAATGGATTATTTGAGAATTGACTATTAAACATGTCTGTATAATTTTAGAAAAGTGTGAAATAAAAAAAAAAATAAATTATTTGTATACTACACAGTCCCCAAGACTGGTCTTAGAATATCATCTCTTTAATTATATAATTGACTATAAAACTTTAAAATTAATGCCTCGTGTTACCTATATATTCTGAATAGATCAGATTTTTTAAAATGTTTTTACTGAAATAACTAGATGGAAATTTAAAATCAGGTCGAAGTTATTTGAAAGAAAATAATGACAATATTTTTGTTATCTATGTTTTGAAATTTGAATCTGAGGACATATATATTAGTCAATATGTTGCTATAAATTTTCTGGAAAATCAGGTATCCTTGTAAAACCATCTTAGTTGA
The DNA here is from genome assembly GCA_013398815.1 of Ibidorhyncha struthersii. Lineage (NCBI taxonomy): Eukaryota > Metazoa > Chordata > Aves > Charadriiformes > Charadriidae > Ibidorhyncha > Ibidorhyncha struthersii. The sequence continues at coordinate 69,584 of VZSZ01010474.1, forward strand.
ATATAGTGTAATACTGTTTGTATTTACACTTGAAATTCTGAACTTACAAAGTTGTAATAAACCAGTTTAAGTAATTTTGCTAATAATCTAGTATTACTAGGTGAGGGACAGAAAATTCCTTTCTGCTGTGATAGAAAATGAAATATTTGAATATTTGATATAAATAAAAATACTGGATATTAAAATAATGAGCTTAAGTACAATTGGTTGTTTTATCTTCTTTTTACTTCCACCTGTTACAAAGCCTGTAAAAAGGCTATTCAGTGATATTCGCTAATAATGTTCTCAGACAATATTCTCAGACAGATTTTTTTTCCAGAAAAGAATATAATGAATTATAAGTAGCCAACTACTATTATCTGTGTGACTGACAGTGTAGCAGCACAAATTAATAGTTTCTTTTTACTGAAGGCAAAGAAAAGTACAAGACCCAGGTAGATTCTTGGTTTAGTTGTCTTTGTCTAGACACAAACAGCTGCCAGATGGGAAGCTGACTGTATTTCTATTTTATCCCTCCTTTATATCACTTTTGAACTGATTACTGAGATGGAATAGTCATTTCCCAGATGGACGCTTAACTTTAATGTTTGGGTTTCTCATTTCTATGTTTCCATGCATATCTCATATATACTCTGTGGTATTTACTTTTTAATTAATTTTTTTAAAAAAAAGTACACTAGGTTATTACTGGCTACATAACACATATGCTTAATATTCTGTACAATTTTTTTTTGTGGATAAATCCTCCCAAAAGGAAGCCCCTGTTGGATTAATAGTAACCTATGCACATTTATTAACCTTCAAACAAATATAGTCTCTCAGTCTTTTCATAGGCATTTCTTAGAAATCAAGGACAGAAAAAGAGAATCACAGGGGTTGTCAAAACAATTATGTCCAAAACTGTCCTGTGTCAATATAGCATAACACAATACACCAAAGGGACATATCCTCCTTTCAAGGAGCAGACCATACTGTTCTTTTATGTTGAAGAACATATTGTTTTTCAGATGCTCCTGACAGATTTCTACTGATCTCTCTCTCTCGCAAGAGAAGGAAATGGAGAGAGATTCCTCAATTATTTCAAAGCAAAGTCAAGTGGGCTAGTTGAAGTTGGCAATGATAATCTGGGAAAGCCAGCTGACTCTGTCCTCAAACTAAGTGAAGAAAAATGCTCACAGGATCTCGTTGGGAAAACAGGCATCTACTTCGTGGGTAACAGAAAACAGTTGTGAGCTTCAGTTTCCTTAAACATCAAGGATAGATAAAAACACGTAGCTGTCACAGAGGTAGTAAGAAAAAGAAGCTCATTAAACCTGAGAGAACTCTGGCAATGCAGGTTTTATATCACTGCAACTGAATGTTTAACCACAGCTCGGGATTTCGCAGCACCTCACAATGTTGACACGGCTGTTTCCAGCTGGTGAGCTATGACAAATCTTAGTAACTGGGAAGGATTTAAGAAATATGACATTTTAGATACTAATCTGAATGCAGATTTTTGAGTACATTTGATTGCCCGTTGACATGACAATACAGATCTATGTTCTTTATTGACAAGATTTGTGTGGGGAAGGAATTTTTATCTAGGTAGAAGACAACACTAAATTTTTTAATTGATAAATGTTTCATTTTAGTATTTTTTTGGTGTAGATTTCACCTTTGGTTTTCAGATTATTCCCTCTCCTTATATCCTTTAGTACAAAGGTACCCTTTCTTCCAGATGTGGTGTTGTTTGTATAATGATTTCTCCTATGCTATCTGCAAGAGCTTATTTACCATAGTTTATTGCATAAAAGGCAGGCTCCCTTTACATCTTGACTGTAATTCCACTGATTACGCTGTATTTTATTAGTGGCTCTGCATACATTTGACTATGCCTTCTATTCAGGTCTGATCTGTTGTTTGCCCAGTCTGTTCATGCACACAGAGGAACTGATCTATTCAAAGCTCATTTGTTTTGAAATACTAGATATTTAGTATTATATTCAAGTTCACATTTTCTCCTGAAAACTGTAGTTATTGTAAAAGTTGAATGTTGCTTTTTCTGCAACATGTGGAAAGAGTGATGCCTTCCCTTCCACTTTTCTTCACCAAGTGCCATTAAATCTATTTCAAAATGCTGGCTGAGTATTTTCCAGTTCTCTGCAATGTTATTACCAGACTGGCTGAGGTGCTATTTTTTCCCCTTTTGGGCTCTCACAAACTGAGAGTTAGATTTAAGGAATCTGCAGTTCGGTACCATGAGCGGAGCCCAGACTTTTTCTGGTATTTATTACTCTGTGACTTTCTGCCTGTTCTTTCAGCTCTTATGCAAAGATGGTTTATAGTTCTGTACAATACTGCCTAGAAGCCTCATTCAGCAATAGGACAAGAGAAGTATACTCATACAGCAAGATTAGATGCGTTTGTGATAATGGTTCTGGATTACAATTCTCATGCAAAATCAGCCATGGTTTTGTGGATTTATGTGATTTTTTGCTGTTTTTGCTCTGTTTTGTTTTGGACACTTTTTCTTTTTCTAGTCCTAAACCTGGAGTTTTTTCAGTGAACCCTTATCAGAGAAGAGGAACAGTTACACAGTATAAACAGGTTCTTACAGCACAAAGTATCTTTACCCTTTATTTTTTAAGTTGGTAAGAACAGAAGAATTAATCAACATAATGCCATGGCAAAGGTTAATGCATTTTCTGAAGTTATAAAATATTTTTATTTTGGAAAGATCTTTCTGAAGTAGAAATGTTCTGCCTACTGATTTAGTTCAATTGAATGAGGACTCCTGGGTTAAAGAGAAGCAGCCTCAAAACTGAGAAGTGGTTTACAGCAACTGAAATGCTCAAGCCTTCTCCATGTGAGAAAGAAGGTCCATTGTTCTGCTCAACACAACAGGCACCTTTATGTGGGCAGAAGCCAGGAATATAGTTGAAAATGACATCTCTATGACTAAGAGTGAGAATTATTACAGGAGTCTGGGAGGATTTTCTTCTTGCAAGTTACCACATCAAAACAGGATAAGTAAACTCCTATTAGACAATGTTAAGAGAGAATAATAAAAAAAAACGTTGCCTATCTGGAGAAGACTAAAAAGAAAAGAAAATCTTAGGGACTAAATTGTATGTGGTGGTAATATTTAGGGTCTTAGAGAGGCTCAAGTGGAGAGCTGTATAGCTCTAAGCAAAGCTTCCACTTCAAGGCAAAATTTCCTTCTGTCTTGTTTTGTTTATCTTTGTTTGTTTTCAATAAAGTGGTGGAGCAGGGACGACCCTTTTGGATATGTACAGCACTTCCATCAAGTTCTGTAAGGTGGTCTACAGAATCAAGAGCTCCCTTTTTGGTTAACTTCTAGTACAAATTAGTACACTGCTTCAGCAGGGATGGAGACTATTTCCATTCCTTGAGCTCCATAGCATATGGCTACCTCATTTTATGGAAGAATATTGCCTCGATCTTTCCTTCTGGAGAATAAACTTGACTGCCCTTGAATATTTTCATGCTGAAGATATCATCTAGTCTTTAATTTCTTGAATAACTGTTCCAACTACAAAAAAATTAGGTTAAGCTATCTGTGTATTTTTAAAGTAGTCAGTAGATGATGTCCCCTGTGCCAACTCAGTGGTGTTTGTGTTAATACTGCAAGGACAATTTACATTAGTACTGCTTTCTAGGGGTTGAGATTCCACATGCTACCAGAATCCTGGTGGAGTTCAGATGTGAAGTGCACCACAAATTCTTAGCTTGATCTTTCTATTCATGCCTTGACAGAGATTGGCTATCTCAGCAAAACATTACTTTACATTGTATAAACTGTCATGATTGCTTGGCTTCAAGACACCTCTTTTTCTTCAAGTTATTTAAGAATAATAGTAGCTCCACTACCACTTTTTTCATCCTCTGCTCCAAACATTGTTACTTTTCTTCAAGTATCCTCTGTTACACTATTTACTCCTGGCTAAATAAACTCTACCATTCCCAAAACCACAACAGAAACAATTTGAAAACATACTGAATGAATACACTTAATGCACTTTATGTCTATAATGATTCTGTCTTTCCTGTTTTCTCCGGAACTCTATTGCCTGCTGATTGCACATCACACAATGTGCCTGGCTGACTCTTGTCTCTCCCTCTATTTCTAAAAATATAGTAATTATTTTTCAGTAATTGTATTTCTGTTATGATAATTTCTATGCCCACATATACTTTCTGCTTTATATTTTTAGCCTATACCTCACTTAAGTTCCCATTATAGCTTGTTCTGTCCACACTGACAAGTGAGGCTATTTCATCAGTAGTGAGATGAGAAAAAGAGAGCCTAATTAAAAAAGGATAGCCGAGGTCATAAAATTAAATGAGAAAGTCTCTGATTCATCTGGGCTTGCAAACTGGCATAACTTTCAGCAGTTCTAACAGTTGGATAAGAATCAGGTACCAGCATTGAGGTCTTTTATGATTACCTGAATTGTTGTGGATACAAGTATTTGTCTTTTACTAAGGAACAGAGGAACTGTAACAGGCCTTGCTTTCTAAAATATATTTCTCTGCAGCAATATTTTTTTCTGAAAGTTACACTATGGTAGAGCTTATTCCTGTCTGTATTTTCTCTAAGGTACCCTGAGATTCAATGTCTGCATTTATTTCTGCTTGACAGGCTAGGATGAAATCATTCCAATATATTATTTGTTTTCTCCTGAGTGAGCTCCAGTGAATACTTGGCTCAAGCAATGCGATGACAGTAAGGCCTCAGTTAATTCTCCCTTTATGCCTTGTTGGCGGTCACCATAAGCTACTGTAAGTTCAATTTAATGAAAACCCATTGCTGCATCAAGTTTCATTGCTGTCTAAACAGAACCGAAACCCCTTTGGTTCAATAGAACAGCATAAGAAATGTTAATAATAATATAATGCTATCTGGGGGGAGAAAGTTTGCATACTTGCTGTACCTTTTTTTGCCTAGGGTTTCACAGTGATTCTTTTGAAATTCCTTTCCTTTGGCATAACCTTTCACTCTCACTCTTCAGAAATGTAAATTGTTCATTTCCTGAGCTGCAGAGGATGGTTCACTAGAGATTTAGGCATGATCAGACAAGCCCCTTCAAAATTTCAGGATTAATATTGTTTGCCTCTAAGCGTTACAATAAGGGAAAAGTGATGTCTAATACTGGAAAGTGGAGGGGAAATCACAGTTATGCCAACATAAAGATCCACAATATTAAAGTTTCCTGACTTGTCAAAGTTCCAGGTGGCCTGATGAAGTGAGTCCTGGCTACTGTGAGCTGACACGTAGTAGCTTTCCATGTTTCTGTGAAAGGGGAGACCAAGTACTAACTTTGAGTAGTACCTGGCTTTTGCCATCTGATTGGGGCCCAAAGAGTGAGTACATTGGGTAAGCAGCATAAGTAACAGTATCACAGAAGATTAGTTAAAATGGCATGTTTTTATATGGCTGGAATTAGCAAGGCAGAAGGATGCTTCATTTCATCAACAAAGTGCTGATGCTGCTAAAGGTTATAATTTTTGCTGATATGTTTACTACCTACTGTATCCCTGTATAAAGAAATAAATCACAGTTATATACGTTTTGGACTATGTGGAAATTAATCCATATAAATCTGAGTCTAAACACTGACTTTCTTATGCTCTGTTATTCTGCCTTGGTCTCTCTTGATTTCAGTGGAGTTCAATGCAGAAAGTATTTGCCAACGTTAATCTGTGTAAATAATTAAGGCTGGAGGGAAAAAGGCTGAAAGGGAGTGTGATTTCTAGGAATCGTTTTTTCCTGTCTTATTCTGACAAGATCCGGAGCTGTAAAAAGGAACTCATATTTTTTCATTCATGCTTTCCCACCTTTTCTCTGGAAATGTTCTTCACTTGACTCATCTTTAGGTAGATAAACAGTTTTAAGGATCTTAATAGCAGTTCCCTAGTCAAGGGGAGTCCTGGCAATGCCGTCCTTGGCTGATCTGCAATACTTTTTCAACAGAAAGTTGAAACTGTTAGCATACCTTGGAAGTTTGGATAAGTTCCATACAGTCATCCAGAACTAATATAGCAAGTCTAGGGTTATCCCGGCTCTTTCTTTGTCCATTAAAAGCATGCAAACAAATGTAGTCATGACCTAAAGTTATGATTTGGCAATTAAATACAAATGCCCTATTTCAAAGCAATAATATTTGTAATATTCCATGAGATAAAATTGGACAAGTTAAAAGATGTTGAAATACAGTCTCATCCTGGTGTTCAATAAAATTTAGCTGGGCAAATACTATGGATGTTAAAAATGCAGATTGCTGTCCTAATAAAGGATAACAGTTCATTCCAAATAGTCACCATCCATCATGGAAACTCATATTTATAGACATCGTTGCCACAGTCTATGGCTCTGGTATATCTTTTAGTAAGCAGATTTTAGACAAAATAGACAGTTACAGTATATTTATAACCTTTGTAGGTCACTGATCATTGCTATGATGTGCTGTTATGGCTCTCAGATGTTTCTGCTATTGGATGACTGGTCTCTTAAGAGATTATTTCAGTGTTCAACATTCACAGTGAAATCATCTGCTAAGTAAACCTGTGAAAATCCTGCTGCAACCTACTGTGTTCACAAACCTGGTAATCCTTTCAAAGTAATCTGTTTGCATTTGTATTCTTTAATCTATTCATTTAGGACTGTAACACTCAAACTCTTCATACAAAAATAAATGAAATAAACACTGAAACCAAGATCTACTAAAAAGAAAGTGTTTACAGTGCCTTTTTATCCTGCTAGAATTTCAAATGAAGAAGCAAAGGTAGGAAAAGATATTAAAATGTGCCATCTGTGTGGAGGGTGCATCTGCTTTAGCAATTTAATTCGGATCAGCAAAGAGCTTTGGAAATGAAACTCCCAATTCTTTCCACTTACCTCACTTCATTTGCATTGCAGAACGCTCTTGAGGCATGGATTCTTTTCGGATGAAACTTCACCAAAGGAGCTGCGTCAAGGTGGTCTCTGGCTGTTACTGCAAGTAAGAATGGTCCAGAGCTACTCCAGCATAACCGCTACACACGAGGGGTAATGAAACACGTGTGGCGGGGGAGTCAGGCCCTCAGCACCGAGTCTTCTGCTCTACTAGCCTGCTTCTGTCACACCACAGTTGTTAGTAAGAAGTATCCTGATGTTTTCAACGTTAACATTTATCTAACACAGACGTGCTGTGTACTATCAACCTTTGCCTTGACAAGTCATGCAAGACTGGATCAGTCTGAAACCTGTAATATCAGATTATTGATGTTAGAACCTTAAAAAAAAAATCAGCTAAATATTAATCATTGTGCTTTTATGTAGAGGTTGCTCAAACTCATTTAATTCTTTTTGGCCAGAAATAGCTTGAGGTCAAAGCTAACAAGAATATTGAAGTTTCCATTTCTTCTAAATTCTGGCTGGAATAAGAAAACCCACAATTCAAATTTTTCCTGCAGTGTTCCTGTATATATGTTTTCAGTAAGGATATTGTAGTCTGAAGATTTCCTTATCCACCTTTGTTAAAAACAGCAGTTTACATTGACGTTTGATATGAGACAGTCTTTGCAAAATAGATTTCAGAAAGTTCATGTGCAGTAGAGTTTACTAAACTCAAATAGATCTTCATTTGTATTTCATATTTGGACAAATTTGTGAAGAAGGGAAGAGAGAATGAAAAAAGAATGGGCATAAGTCACTATTTCCTCTCTAACCCATTACAGATTATTTTCAAGAATGAAGAAGAGGTATGGGAAGATGATTTTTGGTTTTGCTTTTTTTTTCCTTGAAGCAAAAAATGGGGAAAAAAAGGACAAGTCTTTTATTTGTGAAGCATCATAGGATTTGCTTGCAAAATATATATGGGAAATTACTTCTTTTCATGATTACTATAAAAAAAATGCAAATATGGTTTCTTTATTGACTATTTCTTCAATTTTTTCTTCAGCCTTGAAGCATATTTTGTCAGTAAAACTAATTTGTGTTCTAAAAAATGAAAACTTTGCTTCTGCAATAATTCCTGCGTGGAGTCAGAAAGAAATAAGTTTTCAACTGCATATATCAGAAGACACAGAGGCTTGCACAGTGTTTCTTTTACCTCTCTGTCCATATAGCTAGATTATGTAGTTACTATCCACAATAATATCATTATATAAAGAAAGACCAAGTCAGCCAAAAACATTGGTGTCAGCAGCTGTTATAACACTGAGTTATAACATTATTAGTCTGACAGGAGTCTGCTGACATATTAGCATAACGTGAGATCACACTGAACCAGTCTCACGTATTAATCAAAACAGATCCCCAGCCAGGATAAAATGGTTCAAGAGGTCACAGACAATTAAATGGATCTAAAATGATATGAAATAAAAGAAGCAGAATTAGGTAAAAAAGTGCATGTGTGTACATGCAAGAGAGAAAACAATGTGAGGAACAAATATCTGGCTGCTTTGTGACTGGTTTCTTCATCCTCTGTATAGAAACATTTGCTGTTCTGTGGTTATTTCAGATAGTCAGGTAGCAGAATTCACTGGTAAACTAAAAGCCTTAGACAACACAAAATAAAGATGGCAGGTTGAGGTTTCCTGGGTGAATTTTTAGTTGACCCAGAAACTAGAGAGCTATCTAAATGTCCTGCTTCTTCAGAAGATAAGATACTTTGCAATGTGAAAGCCAGAGATGAAGGGTGCAGCCAAAACGTACCATAACATTCATGCTACACTAAGCCAGGCCTGGAACAAAAGGGTGCTTGTTCTTCTGTCACAGATTCTTTTAACTGTCCTGGGTTCACTAATTTCTGTGCTAGCCAAGGGATATGCCTTTGCAAAACGCTGTGTTTAGGTAAGCGTGTTTTAAATTCACTGTGAAAGCGCACCTCTTTTATTGAGAGAGTGAAGTTTTCAGGTGCAAGGTGAATCAGGTGTTCAGCTGTTTAATGGAGGACCTATTAAATAGAAAATTGAGATTCAATATAAATAACTTCTTCTCACTCTTGCTCTACCACTTTTCTACTCTACTACTTTTTTACTTTCCCTGAATATTTTTTGCTGTGGTCCTATGCTAAAAATAAGTTTAAAGAGTCCTTAGTCCACCATATTGCAGTCACACAAATGCATATATGGCTGCCATAAAATGGAAAATGTACAATGGAAAAGTCCATTAAGAAACTTTTAATGTGTCACTCAGACCTTCTCCTGTATGCCAGGCAAACTTGAGAAGTTCTTTTGAACTGCAGAAGTGCTGCTAAAAATAGACTAGGTGTCCAGGTAAATCTTTGAAGACTGTGACTCAGACAGTTTTAAGGTAGAGAAATACCTCAAGGGCCAAGTCCAAAAACTGAGGGAAAGAAGACAACATTGTTTCGAGAACTTTGAGTGACTTAGATTTCTAAAAGAACCAGGAGAGGCAAACAATCCAACAGCTGCGTTGTAGAGCAGGATAATGGTGCTTCCCTTACCTTTATTTGGAATGAGATTTATCAAAGCTGCTCATAGAACTACATCTGCTGTTGTGTAAGGATGAGCTCTGTAAGTGAGTACCTCAAACAAAGAAAATACCTGAGTCAGGTTTCTGCTTCAAGTGATCTAAGACTACCAAAGTGTAGTATAGCTTGAGAAAAGAAAAATTAGTCTTGTGTTACTCAGATACTGGAATCTTATAGCTATGTATGGAACATATATTTCAGAATTTAACACTATTAGATCAGTTTAGACTTTACAAATGTCAATAAACAAATCATATTTACTATTCAAAATAAAGAAAATTGGTCTAATGATGGTATTGACTTCTTGTACAGTTTTCATTAAAAGTCAGTGTTGTTTCAGAAGCAGCTTGATATCAAATGGGCAAAACATGAAAATGATATATTCACTGCACCTCATCAGAACACGAAAAAGTTTTTGATCCAGTTTCCTCAGAAAATTCAGAATTATATCATTGCCATCCAAAATATAAATTGCTGTTACGTGTATTTATAAGCACATAAAAGTGTGGTTTAATATCTTAGAATGTATTCTCCCTGGAAAACAGTTTAAACAGACAGCAGCTAGAAAAAAGGGTAGAGAGAATGCAGTAAAGAGGGGAAATGATGCAGAATTCTTGTCGAATCAAACATTCTTGCAGTGTATTATATTAATTTTTACTAGTTTTCTGTACCTCCTCATTTTAAAGATAAAATTAATCTGGATCCCAGTTTAAAAAAAAAAAAATTGGAACATTTTTGGTCTGTTTACTTAACCTTGTTTTGTATAAGACATTTTAAAACTGCAGGAACTGGAGCTTTTCCAGGTTCAAATGCAGTCTCTGCTTGCATCCTTATAAATTTTACAACAAGACCTGATTAAATACCATCTCCCTAATTCTGCATATGTGTGTGGGGCACAAAGCTCTAGCCAAGTATCCAGTCACTGACGACCTCTGACATAGCCACAGACGTCTGAGGACATCAGGACAAAGCTCTAAATATGCTGTCAACATATCCTGAATCCCACAATGGACAGCACTAGGAGAAACAATAAGTATTTAGATTTCCTCAGGTTAAGATAGGAGTATTGTTGGGTCCCACTGTAGTTCTTGATACTGGAGTTACTTGGTTTTTAATGAAATTACAACTGGAAAATGCAGAAAGCTAAGGAATCTACAGATTTCTACAGTATGTTTCTAGCACTAGAGATAACTTCAGACTTATAATTAATCTTGGATAATAGAAAATAGGGCTGGAAGATGTCTTTAAACACCACTTAGCTGATCTCTGGCTCAAAAGATTGTCAACTGCACAGTTGACACAGCTGATAGTTGATCAGCTGTCAAATATAACCAACAATTTCCTAATGTATAAGAGACCTGTTCTTAAAAATGTTCAATGATGAAGATTCTGCTACTTCTTTATGTGATATATATTAGTATTTGAATTTCATTAAACTGTTGTTTCCAATATCAGCTAAATCTCCCCTGCTGCAATTTATCTAATTACTCTTTGCACTATTCCAAAAAACCACAGGGAAGCAGTTTACTACTTTCCTCTTTGCAGCAACTTCTTACATATTTGAAGGTTGTTAACAAATGTCCTTTCAGTCTTCTCTTCTCTAGAGCATAGGAACCCAACTGTTTCAGTATCTTTAATAGGTCATATTTTATAGACCCTCCAATGAACCATATTTTCTAAAATAATAACTTGAGGACACGGTAAGCCTATTTTTTTAATTGGAAACTCAGAAGACAGTGGGATTAGTTCAGCCATACACTCAAAGCTAATTACCTGATATTAGATGTACATTTTCTACTGTTTGCAGATATAAGCAGTAATCCCCAGCAGACTCCAAGATATTTTCTCCTTTTCACATGAAATAACCAGTTTCGCCACAATGATAACAATTCCATAACATATTGTCATCTGGCATTTATTTTGTTCTATTCTTGTAAGAGTAGAAAAATGAGCGGAAGGTTATTGTTACTATGAGAAGTTACACTACAATAACAAAAACCCCAAAAAAGGCAAATGAAACTGAAGAAAGATTATTTGACTTTATTAACATTTGACACATCTGTCTTTGCACTGGAAGTAATTATATGAGTCGAAGGTGTCACTTTTATATCTGAAAATGTTAAAACAATCATCTTTGACTAATTTTCTCTGGTTTTGTTTGTTTTTGTTTGTTTTTGTTTGTTTTTGTTTTTTGTTTCTTTGGGGGGGGCATGTTTGCTTGGGTGTTTTTAAATAGGAAAAATATTTGATAGTGACTTATTTTGCAACACATACCTGCAAATATTACTGTTTTAACCTAGCTCATGCACTGTACCATGCAACTTGAATTTTGCTGGTTCTGTTCTAGATTAAACCAAGATTTATTCTGACATATGGCAGCCCACCCCAAGCTGGAGAAAGTTCATCTTGGGAGCTGTGTATATTTTGAGGGCTGGCAGAAAGTGAAGCCTTGGAGCAACTTCACGCTGTCCCAGTAAAGGAGGGCAGCAGCTGATGAGGCTGCTATTATGCTTGATAATGCTCTCATCCTAGCCCAGGAGCTGAATCTGCAGGATATTCTGCATAACTACAGCTGCTGACCCAACTATTGGCTGATAGGTGGGACAACAGAAACCAGGTCAATGCTATCTTTAGTTTTATGTCTGCCCCAGCCAGCAGACAGTTAGTAGAGGGATCTGCATGGAGTATCCCTCTGTTTCCACCTTCCAGGTTCATGCACAAGCCTGGAATACTTCAAGTTTGGTGGTGTTTTTTTTTCTCCCCCTTCTCCTTTTCTCTTCTTCCATTCATCTCAGGGAGTAGAATATGTGTGATATGGTCCCTGAGAGTCTAGTTCTGACCCTTTCACTCCTGGACTGGAAAAACAGAAAAGCAGTAGCTAGAGTGGTACACTCATTAGTTTCCACTCCTGTAAGGGTTGGAGCTACGCACATTTTTGTGGCTTTCCAATCCAGGAAGCAAAATGGCTGAGATATTCTATTTTCCCATTTATTTCCTTTCCTTCCTTCCTGAGATGAAGGGTAGAGAATGACAAGGACTCCTTACCTCTTTCTTTCTTGCTTTTTTGTGTTCTTTTCCAATGCCTCCTCTCTCTGGGCAAAGAGAATGTGCATATCTCTGAGTGTCCAGGCTACAGTAGAAAAGAAGCAAAACCCTTTCTAAAGAACACAGGAACAACCAATAAAGAATAACAAAACTAAATCCTTTACAAAGCTCATTATCAATTCCCCCAAAGCTTATTATTGTAACTTCACCAGCTTGAAAAACCAAAGGATAATTGTTTTGCTTGACTAAACCATGATATTTCTACACTGACTTCTATGATCTTGCTGCAGGCTGACAGGCAACATAAAACAAATGAAGCTCATGTAATAAGTCAATCATCATTGAATGTTACTGTGCATATGAAGTATGTCTTATCTGCACACTTATTCCATTTCATGTCCTATAATTTAAAAAAAATGCTCTGTTCAAATCTGGACGGACTACTTTACACGTGTAATTGGGTGTCTGTAACCAAGTTGGCGATCAAAGTTCCAAGGCAACAGCTTAGAAAAGAGTCTATACGTTCAGAAACTCAATATTTTTTAGCAAACTCTACATATCCTTGAGGAATTAGATATTTAAGTGTAGAGGTGTAGTTGTACTGGATTATCTGGAAAGGATCTGGATTTCTTTCAGACTGCTTGAGATTAAACTGCTTTTAGTAATGGTGTATTCCCTATACAGCCCCTTTCTCGGCTTTGAGCATAAGGTACCTTTCATTTAGCTAGTTCTTACCATACATTCCATCTTTCTTAATTTTTTTTTTTGTGTATTTGAAATATATATATTTTTTGAACTCTAATATCATAAACATATTACACCTAGAGGAAAACAACTTACCACAACATATTCTGCATAATGGCCTTGCCCTAAGGAGGCTTTATCAGGAAAGATTGTATGCTTTTTAATATTTTTATTAGAGCCTTGCTATCATTATCTTTTTTTGTAAATATTTTAAAATCTTGATACAACCTTTTTGACACAGCATCTGATATCTTTTGAAGAACATCAGTTGCTTTGTAAAAAAAAAAATGAAGCAACTTTGTGTCATGTAAGTTTTCCTTGAACATTCTGTAGGTTAGAGAAATCTGACCACAGAAACTTTGGTTTTGTTCTTAAAAGTATTTTGTTTCTAACTGAAAAGCAGAAACATGTATGCTGTCAGTTGCATCAGAAAATGCTGAAAAGCCTTGCACTGGAAAGAGTCAACAGTACAGTTTTACCTTCCAAGTTTATGTTGCTGATATGTGGTTCTTAGTTCAGGCAGTGGCAGACACTAGTCATTGCAATTATCAAAAGTTGATTTTCTGTTGTACAAATAACTTCCTTCTTATTATTTACTATTCTAAGCAATTTTAGTTTTAAAATATATGTTTTTATTTTGTTCACATGTCATGGAGTGCAGTGGCAAAAGTCTGGACAGATATAAAATAAATATTAAATGTAACAGTGAATTGAAACGTGCACTTGACTTTTTGATTCATTTAATCATTGAGTTCTCTAAAGCACATCCAAGAATGTGGCAGAATTAAGACCAAAACCTGAATGTGGCAGAATGGCCAACAACAAATCTGTTAATTTTACAGGAAAACAATAACTGTCATGCATTTCTTGCATCATCCTTTCATATCATCCCTGAGCCCTGCTTGATGAGAAGAAAACTTATAAAGGCCAATATTGACTCAAGAGCTGTTGCCTGTATTTCCTCACTTGTGACTAGCGTGAAAGGAGTTTAGTACAAAAAGGCACTGGAAATAACTCAAAATAGTGCCTTATATAATTATTTATTTTATTACTTATTATGCCTGTATATAGCCCCAATAATTTGTAAAGACTGTTTCCATAGAAAAAGTTAGCAGAGTACCACAGTTGCTCTATTCATGCAAAAAGACAGAGGAAAGGAGAGGGGTCTAAAGAGAGAGAAGGAGAAGCATCCTGACAGCAAAAGAGAAAGGGACAATGCAAATAGGTAAGCATCACTCAAGAGAAGATGACTGCTCCCTGAGCCAGTCAGGCTGCTGACCAACCTTTTTCTCAGCCCATGATCACTAAAAGCTGAGTGATATGCTGTCAAAAATATAGACAGAACCTTCAAGCAGATGTGGCTGTACTTGTTTGACAATAACAATCTAAATGTTTTCTGAATGGAAGACTGTAAATAGTCTTAATAAAACACCTGGACTCAGGAACTCCTACATTTCAACATATTTAGAGATAAGTTGTGTTCTCTAACAACAGAACAAAACCATGCATACTACCATTCAAAAATAAGAAGGCTTTTAAGACACCATTTTTCATGTTAGATAAAGGATATTGAAAGACCATAATGGGATTACATCATAATCCACAGGTAAGAGCAGGATTCATGTCAAAGGATTCTAGCTACAGTTTTATTAAGCTTCCCTCTTACTTTCAGAGATTAACTAGCAGGACAATATCTGACACCTGATATAGCAACAGAAAGGATTTCTGTGGTTTTCATTTTATATATTTGACAGTAACACTAATGGAAGAGCTGTGAGCCGAGCAGCTTTGAAAGGTTTACTCTCTGCAGTTTATGAGTTTGTTTAGAATGTGCTTTCAGAAGAAAGTTCATAGTAAGAACACATTTTTAAGCTACCTGATTTAAGTAGATTCAGGACTCATGAACCATTTAGGAAATTTAATGGCCTTGATGTAAAAAAGAATTAGATACAAAGATACGAAAAGCAGCATTGTAGGTATGCCTGAGATAAAGAACTTCTACTAAATAAGCCTCCTGATATTTTTTTCTTTCAAGCTTGAGAGAATAAGGGCGATTTCCACATTTTCCTGTGCCATTTAAGCAATCAGAACAACATGTATGAACTGAATGTCTGTACATATGAAAGTGACATAATCAAAATGCTAAATTTCATCAGGATGGAATAAGTTTTGTGCAGAGCTAGAAAATACACAGATTGTAAAAAAAAACATTTGAACTGGTAACAGATCATGGTATTATCTTTAGCATGCAATTGTCATTTCTCGTACAAGACATGAAAACAAGATGACCTCCTAATCTGAGAGGTTCTTCTTCACCTCATTTCTAATTATTTTTTTTTTTTTTTAATTTTTGAAGTCTATAATGTGGTTCTGCTCTCAGTACAACGAAGTGAGTGCTGCTGATTTCATCATTCTTAGTGTGCATGTATGTCACTGCCAAAACAACTTGTAGTGTTATAGTTGTCACTTCTTGCTTGTCTTGTATTGCTAAAATAGACAGTATAAAGAAGTAATTGTAATTCAAATTATATTTTCACTGCTGTTTTATATTAAATCTTCCAACTGGAAGGTAAGGCAGGTACCCATCTGGAACTCCAAATGGGGCTCCAGGTATGTCTAGAGTCAGCCTCTCCCAAAGGTCTATATTGTCAATACAAGGTTATCTGAAAATTCAATTTATCTTTTAATTAGACACTCTGATAATATAGGGGTGAAACTACATGAGTCTTTATTACCCTTGTTTCTGGGTTCTTGGCGAATGTCCATGTAAAACAAAATGAGACTTTCTTTGTACTAATAGAGGTGGAAGGAACCTGAACAGTCGCAATGAGGCTGCACACAAGAAAAAAAGCTTTTGTGCTGTAGCACACACCTAATAAAGAATCATAAAGTAATAATATTGGGGAACATTTGTTAGATGTCTAAAATGAACAGGCAGAAGAATACACAGAAAAGACTACTAGTTTTTATTGCATTTGAATGATATTTTAAAGAAAAACAGAATTGATGCTGTTGTAAACAGATCAGCAATTAGAATGCATAATAATAATACAATTTTTGTTTAAATAAAAATATCACCTTTTACTTTTACCCTTTGCTTGTTGCAATAAATTATAATATTTTATATTCTCTGAGATAGATAATAAATTTGTTCTTCATAGATTGAAGGCTTTTAGTACCTGCCAATGGAAGAAATTTAATGTTTGATGGACAGTGACTAAATTAATCTTTATTTTTCAAGAGGACTTTGTAGATTTCTTACATCTTTAAGGCCAGTAGAAACCACCATAACTGTTTTGACTGACCTTTCACTCTAGAACTTCAAACTAGCCATTAAAACAGCAAACCTATAAATTTTTTTCTAAGCTACAGAACATACTTAAAGAAGATATCTACATTTGATATACAGACTTCAAGTAAAATCATTCCCATATAAATCATTCCAGTTTTTAAACTGTGATAAAATATGTACATAATATGCCCATTCTTAGTTATAACTTGTATATTTTCTTAAGATTTGCTGTGCTAAAATAGTTCAGTTTCACTATAGAATCTTCTCTAATGTAAAATTAACCTTAGTTATATTTTGTTCCTCTTGCCCCATCACCATCATGTATTCTTAGCATTGCCCTTTTCCTGGTACATGAATGCTTTATAGCAGCTCATCAGGTTTGGTGTTTCAAAGGACCATTCCAAAATACAAGTATCTAATGCAAATTGAGCAAGGATACAATGCTCAGTGATGATGCACAGAATACATAAAGACAAACAAATGAATGAATATTAGTTAAAGAAGTATCTTTTTCTTTCTTTTTCCCCCGAGGAATTACTTTCAAGTAAATTCTGGTCCTGAAATGTTTCATTCAACTGTAATGAAAATACCTATGCAGGAATCCAAGAACAAGGAATACGATGTGACAGCTTCAGACACTGCAGAACGAATTCCTACATTTGTTAAAATATTTGTTCAATTCTTCTGGACCAGGTCTGTGGCATTGTCGTGATTTAACCCCAGCCAGCAACTAGGCACGGTGCAGCTGCTCGCTCACTCTCCCCACGGCGGCATGGGGAAGAGAATTGGAGGTGTAAAAGTAAGAAAAGTCGTGGGTTAAGATAAAGACAGTTTAATAAGTAAAGCCAAAGCCACACACGCAAGCAAAGCAAAACAAGGAATTCATCACCACTTCCGATCGGCAGGCAGGTGTTCAGCCACCCCCAGGAAAGCGGGGCTCCATCACGCATAACAGGTACTCGGGAAGACAAATGCCATCACTCCGAATGTCCCCCCTTTCTTCTTCTTTCCCCGGCTTTATATACTGACACCATATGGTGCGAAATATCTCTTTGGTCAGTTGGGGTCAGCTGTCCCAGCTGTGCCCCCTCCCAACTTTTTGTGTAGTCCCAGCCCACTCGATGGTGGGGAGGTGTGAGGAGCAGACGAGGCCTTGGCTCTGTGCAAACACTGCTCAGCCATAACTAAAACACCCCTGTGTTATCAACACTATTTCCAGCACAAATCCAAACATAGCCCCATATTAGCTACCATGAAGAAAATTAACTCGACCCCAGCCAAAACCAGCACGGGCATGTCTGAAATTTAAAGTAGCCTAAGGATTATCTATGGTAAAGACAAAGAACATACTAAAGAAGCTATGCAATCTCAACAGAAATGACAATATATTTTGTTATTTTAGATAAACAGTGTGCGGCTTGTGTTCCTAACTATGGAAAAAGGAGTTTTATATAAGACATGTAAACTACAGTATTGGCAGTCTTAGACTTGCTTTATATTTGATTGGTTTGGTGAAATACCTTGGGGTTTTAGTATGTTAAAATAAACAAATTGATTTATTGCCCTGTTCATGCTTCACATTAAGCATTTGAGTAGTCTCATTGACATCAGGGGATTAAAGCTAAGCATGTGCAACAGATCTGCATGACTCAAGCTTTTAACCTGAGATTATAATTCATAATTACTTTTAACAGATATAACTCTCTCAGTTTCTGTTTCCTATTAATAAATCAGCGTTCCGAAGGCTAGATCTTGATTTATACTACCCAAGATCAACACACAGATGTTTCAGTGCTTCACACAGCTCTTGATACCTGCTTCCTGGGGTGTTTGACTACTCAGTAACTCTGAAATTAAAATGCTTACCCATACAAAACAACGGGAACATCCATAATTAACTTGAGTACGAACAAAAAAGTTACTGTTTGAATGCTGAACTTTTCTTAGTAATCATATGTCTATAATTTCTTCTATCCAAGTGTCTAATAATAAGAAGAAAAATCTCCGCTCTGTAATTAGCCTCTGCAACCTTCTCACATCTTCCTCCTTCACATACAAACACAATTTTCCTACGTGCTTCTACTGCAGAGAAAGGGAGCTATTTGACAGCCTTCCTGATTTTTGTGCAAGATAAAACGTGGTGTACAGGTTGTCATACTTCTCTTCTCTGTCACCATTCTGTGCTCAAAGGATTGCCACGAGGGGAAAGTAAGTAATTTGCTTTCCAGCTTCATTCAACTATTGTCAATGATACTGTTGCTGCATAAAAGAGAGGGCCTTGTGCTACTTCTTTACTAAGAAATGAAGGAGATGATGATAATTTCTCCAAGGTATGTAATAAAGCGTTACTCTAACAGGTATCAGTGAAGGGTTGCTTTGGACCTGTAACCTGGCATAAAATGTCAGTGTCTGTTATTGCTACTTTACAAAGTCACTCAGTTATCCTTCAGAATATTCTTAAATGAAGAATGCTGTATGAAACATTATTTATCTACCCTAAAGCTACTGTGTACCTTCCACATTAGCACAAATAAAATGCAGTAAGCCAATCACTGAAGTTTGTTTTTTGAGTGTTCCTTCACATGTCCATCTCATCAAGGTTCACCCAGTGATCTGTGAGGCAAGCAATTCTGCCTGTCAGCTTTCCTTACACATCCAGGAAAAATGAGCACAACAGAAACTGACTCCAAGCAATATTCACTTCTGATTTGTTACTTTTCATCCCAGACTTGGGCTATGCCCCATTACTTCCTATACACTGTTTCAGTGCTTGAATCTGTCAGAAAAAAAAATAGTGAGAAGAAATTTTCAAGTAGAGCGCTGCAGACAGGGAACACATTATATTTTAATTCTTTACCCAAAGAACTATTAGTTTCCAAAGTGTTTGGAAAAGATTATAAGTACCAATAAAAGAAAAAAAATGTAGAAAATAAATATGAAGTTTGAAGATGTCTGAAGTTTAGAAATCTCAGTAATTTGCAAGGAGTTTTAACACTAATGTATTAAAAAGTTTCAGACTGAAGCATTGATCCAAACAGATGGGAAAATAAGAGTGAATTATCACCAGCTCATGCTCATGAGGCCGTAATAAGATATACTCTACAGATTTGATAGACCATAAAGTGAGTATTATAAATGCGGTATCTTACTGGGATAGTTTAACCTTCCTCAAACTCCTGCAGGAGTAATTTCTAGCAGTTGTTCAGTCCCTTTAATGGGAGAAAGAACTTTGTGGACACCCCATTCAGCCTGGGTTCAAGGTGGCAGCCTTAAGTTGTGCACTCAGGGGTAGGTAGCAGCAGTATCTTTCTTAACTAGTGCTTAAAAACATCAACTTTTATGATAAATTTAAAGGAGTTTGTATACATGTCATCAGAATGCTCTGTAGTTTATGGTAGAACTTCTCCCAGGATACTATTGTATTCTATATGTCTTCTGAGTTTTATGTTATGTCTTATTAATGATATGATATTCATGTCAGCTTACTTGTTCTTTTCAACAGTTGTGGAAGAAGAATCCTCATATCTTCATTGTTTCAATTTTTTCCACTCTGATCCAGTAACACTACACACATGTTTGCAAGGAAATGGAGTTCAAATTAGTTTGCATCATATGACATTTTCAGTCTTTCTCCTTTAATTTATGAGTTTTCACTTTATCTCCTTTGGCCATCCCACTGGAGCTGACCCACACAGACATTTCACTGACAGCAAGCAGCAGAAAACCAAATGATTTACTCACTATCCTCTGCACTATTTGTGCTTTCACCACATTCAGAGCACGTTATTCAATTCCATAGGCATAGCTTTCTGCTCCATATTTCGTGGGAGTAAGCAGCGGGATAAACACCTTCTCTGCTCCAGGGAGTGGAGAAATTAAGGGCTGGCTGTTGGAAGATGAATGTGAAAACAAAGACGAGAGCAAGTGCTTACTCCACAAGAGAAAAAATTGACACCAATGGGTGGAGGAAGAGGGATAAAAATTCTTGCAGCACCAGAGTTACCTTGGTAAACTGAGTGAAGAAAGCGTAAGGAGGGATACTTATACAAGTGAAGAAAAAAAGATACGACTGAACAACAGAGGCCATGTAGTGTGATGGGGATAGATTCTGAAACAAAATTTATGTCTAGATGTGAAGAATAACAGAGAAAGTGGCAGACTTTGCAGGGATTAGGAAGTTGAAGGACCTTTGTCATCGCAAAATGTCCTTTATTCAGGGTTGAACCTCTCATTCTTCAGCAATTTTTAAAAGCCAACTGAAAATTTCTCTCAACTTTTTCTCTTGCAAATTCTGTCTCTGGTACAGGAGGGCTGATGGAGAACAACAACTTTACATTTACCAGATATACATCCGGATACATCCACAAAGATATGCACGTTAAATACTGTTGTGATGGCTCTTGACTCACAAAAATTCAGCAGCTCAGAAATCTGTGATCTGTGTTTTAAATTAAAAGACAGCAACCATGCGAAAGGACACAGGAGTTCAAAAGCAACAGGGAATCTCTTAAAATGACCCATACTGCAAACATTCTGGGTTGAAGGAAAAAAAAGAAAATACCAAAAATAGAGGTGTCTAAGACTACAACCTTTCATAAAAGCTCTCTCCATGATGTGGATTTACCACAACCCCCAGATCAGTTAGCCCTTCCTCTAATATCTAACATGTTGAGGCATAATAAAACAGTTTCAGTCCAATCTTACATAAAAGGAAATTTCCTTTAACAAAATCTCCCCACGAATATTTACTCTTTAAATGGAGTTCCAAAGAATCTGCTGAATTTTGACTTAAGGTTTCAGGCATACTAACAAACTCTTAAAAATAATATCCTAATACTTCAATTACACAGCAGTACCAAGAGGCTTAAGATGGTATAACTGAGCCATTTCAGTATGAATTTAATAATCCTCTTATAGTCCTAATGTTTCATCACTTCATGCCTACAAGAAAGGAACCGAGCTTTTAGAACAGTGCTTTTTGCAGTCTGAGGCCAGTGTTCTCCGAGTCAGTCCACGGACTTACCATGTTCATGGATCTAAAAGATCAGCGCTTTGGCAGCTAAGGAAAGTAGAATCATTGTAGTTCAGTATTCAGTAGCTGAAAACAGTCAAAATATAAAAAGCTTGAAGAGTACTGCTTAAGAGTATTTGATATACATCAGAAACTAATGAGGAGGTAGCACATAGGAACATGAAGACTGCTTACTAATTATTAAAACATTAAAGCTAAAATCAATTAAACCCTTCAGAGCTGCTTATTAGTTCTGTTTTCTTCTTTTATATTTGTAACTTCGAGTTTACCAGATCTAAAAGAAGGTGTCAAGCCACAACAGGGGATCCAAGGTGTTTTCTTCTACAGTCAGCTGAGACAGCCAGCCATTTACTGCTCTAACACCTGCGTAAAGAATACCAAAATGTTGAATGGGAAGGAAAGTTGAGTGTTGAGTGGCAGGAAGGGGGTAAAAGGGCAGAAAAATCCTACCCATGACAGGTGTTCAGACTCCCTTTCTGGAGTTTTGGCATCTAACTCAAGGCTATACATGAGATACCTTCATCCTCCTTATGACCCAGAGCTTGGAGTCCTGAGGGGAGAATTACAAAGATCTTGTTTAAATCACTCAGAAGATATTGCCTTTTCTTTTTTTTTTTTTTCAGAAAAACTGCATTGACTATGTTTGCACTACAGAAAGAGAAAACCTGGGTTCCAGGCTGCTGCAGCCTAAGGGAAATTAAACCCAGGCTTTCGTGTTCCTGTTCACCAGGCGTCAGGGTTATCTTGCTGAAGGTGGCCTGTACGTAGCAGATGATACAATACTTATGGGGACAGAAGTAGGATGAATGAAAAACAACCTAATTAGCAGGTGAGTAATCAGAATGCCCAGCTGAGAGTGTGATGGTCTGCTTTCCACTCATGGCGTCTTGGAATAGATCTTTTTGTTCCGGCTATTGAATAATGTAAAATAGATAACAGGGAACAGTCCAAGTACAGGGACTAATGCTCTGATTCAGTCACTGCCAAGCTAAGGACAACCTGAAAGAGATCTTCCACCTCAGAGTTTCCCTTTCATCACACAATGTTTGTGGGCCAGGTGTGGAAAGGTTGATAAGTAACGTGTTCTCAGCTATATTCTGTTTTTACAGAAATACCATGTGATTGTACAGAACCACAGGAAGATTTAATGATTTTAAATGAATTATGTCTTTTAGGGATCAGTATTATCTCTGAGGTTTCTCTTTACTGAACAACGTTTTCTGCATTCAGATTCAATTTTTTTCCTACTCAGTCGCAATTTATTTCTATAGAAAGCTATCCCTAATTGAATAATTCTGGAAGAATTATGTTATTAAACTCAGTTTCATCTGTTGAAAAGTGTAAGCATTTAAATTTATCATATTTTGATACAGATGTACAGGTCTGTCTGGAACCACTCTACTAAGACATCTAAGTTTTACTATCCCCACATTTTACACAAACAAATGAAGGCAAAATGATACTCAGTTGCTTGCTTGAGATGATAGAGGGAACTGAGTGGACACAATTGGGAATTTTCTTTTAATTCCTAGCTCAGTGCTGTTTCCAGAATACGTAGAAGTGGTCTATGCATTAAAATACTGTATCAGCTGGAAACTTGCCTACAAGTCAATAGCAGATCACAGCATTAAAAGCAGGATCTTCTCACTGAAAGGAAGGTCTGAACTAGTAATTGCAAGAGTACTTGTGAATCTAGGCTACAGAGTTAGGAGAGAAGCTAGATCATAGAATTTTATCTAAGACTTTCTCTTTACACTAGAGAAGATATTTACTTTGTCTGTTTTCCCATTTTTTGCTTCTGATGGTGAATAATTTCTCCCTTCAAAGAACTATGCAGTCTTTGGTTAATCAGTTCTTACAGGATGCTCTGAATAGCTTCAGTGGAAGGGGTACTCTGATTTACAAGGCTTTACTCACATGTTTCTGTAAATTGGGAAAAAAAAATAATTTGGGCTTGAAAGCTAGTGGCTTGGGTTTTTTTTCTGGTAATATTTTTGGCTTTGATAGGTCTTGGCCAAACTTAGCAGGTGAAAATGGGGCCCAGAGATCAGTATAACTTCTGACAACAGCTCAGACTCTTTCTTCGTTATTCACAGAGAGTAGTTAGTGTTGATTGCTATAAATAATCTTAACTGATTCAATTATGTGAGCAGGGAAATCTATATCCAGTGCTTCCTTCCATATTTACAGATGACATCAAGTAGCAGAAAGCTTTTTAATGATCAATAAAGCTCATTTAAACTCACTGATTACATTTGTACACTTTCCCATTAAAGAGGTTTAAACTGAATATCTTAACTCAAGTTTCTAAATCCATTCAAAATACTTCTGCCCACTCAAGAACTTATTAGAAGTACTATTATTGTAATGGTTGGATGCATTACTGGATTCCATGGCCAATGAATAAATCATCAAAGTATTGAAGATGGTGTAGATCAGAGTAGTGAACATATCACTTAATATGAATTTGAAAAGGCTGTGCATGTGTTCGCATTTTTTTCAGAGGTGATTGTTGATTGGTAAATATAGATTAATAGTGTAAAAAAAAAAAAATCTATGCTTGTCCAGAAGCTTTTTAATGCTTTACTATATTTATAACCTTAACCTTAATAATTTTGCATACAGCTGAGCATACTGATGACAGGCTCACTCTTGCAGTTAATCAGATTAAAATGTCTTCATATCGTCCAGTTTCTCGGCATCAAGTACATCAATGCATTTCCAACATATTTCACCACATTTTTTCAGAAGTTACTGTGATGAATCAACAAGTAGAAAGGATCAGGCAGTAGATGGCCAGCAACTGGCATAATTTACAGAGGCCTGGGAGTTACTGCAAGTTCTCTCAGCCTATCCATGAAGTCCTGTATAATCCACCAAGACTGCAGTCTGCAATGGGATTTGTAAAGGCATCCTGAAAGATAGCCTTTCAGCTGTTTCTGCAACATCTGTGCTGGAGAAACCTTTTCATGGGAGGAGATGAGGGTGTCAGAAGTTTTAGGACTGAGGATACAAATATAACCATTTAGGCACAAAGTCCTACTGTTGGGTTAAAATATCCACAAAGCCTTGTTTATTTTTAAATACTGCTCACAGATGGTTAGTACTGTGTTTTGTCTCAAGTGAGGCCTCATGTTCTGTCCTTTTTGAATACACAGTGGCAAAAAGGAATGGAATAGGGATAGGATACTTTTTCCCTCTGAAGAGATGCAGCTGATGTAACTCAAAAGAGTAAGAAAAGTATTGTTCTTTAACCACCAAAAGTACTAAATGGAATCTTCGTTACTACATTTTGTCCTAGAAATAAAAGAAAATGTATTACTTTAATTGGGAAACTGTCAAGGGCGCATGCAAGATATTGTTTTTGTTGTTAAACCGATGCACACGGTGGCCAGTATCAGCTGGTTTTCCAAACAGCTCTTTATTGCAGCTGGCTGTGTTTCAGCAGGCCCACACAACAACCATAGCTAAAACATCATGTAATTCATGCAAACTAATTTTGTATCTTTATCGTGTTCCAATTTTTTTCTGATCAGCTTCTCCACTGTAGGAGAGCTAGACTGGATCCATTCTGGCAATCCCGTCTTTACTTACCAAGAGATCAATGAGGCACTTTCTCTTTACAGTACTACTAATTTTAGATTTCTTTAGAATCAGGACTATTGTTTATTTTGCAAACACAAAGCCCTGCAAATCAAGCCTAAGTTGTTTCTGTCACACTGCAGTGACAGTAAACTACAGGTCCACCGTCCTATATCACAGTAATCTCTTTTATATTTAGGAGAGGCATTCTTTTCTGTAGCTGTGTGTTATACAAGGAACTAATAAATGTGCTAAACTAAGTAGTCTCAAACAGTGATTTATTTTTGTTTGATTTTGTTTGATTTGTGCAGTGGTTTATTTTTGTTGACTACTTCAGAGAACCCTACAATTAACAATTTTCCAGGGCAATTATACTTGTTCTAAGAATTCTAAAGTGAAATTGAACTATTTCAACTCTACCATTTTCACCTCTTAGAGCATCCCTACCAGACAGCCTTCTCAGCACTGAATTCAGGGAAGTCCAGGTCTCTCGGCTTCTGTTCTTCATAGTCACCCTTGCTCTCTCCTTATGAGAGCCAAAACCAAGCAAGAGAGAGACTGAGCAAAATTTGCAGATGTGCATATCAAAAGAATAATGTTTTGATGAGAATAAAGAAAGAAGGTGCTCATTTCCTATATCACATAGGCTTTTTATGGAAATAAGTCACTTCTACCAGTAGGGAAGAACTCATGACCAAGCTGTAAGCAGATAGAGAGGAAGATCAAGAGTTAAGAAAGGAGGTAGAGTTCTTGGAGATTGTAGCCCAAATTTCCTGCTTGACCTTTCACAAACAAGTAATTTACTGCGATTGATGTAACTTTTGGTTGCTGAAGATGTCTAAGATGAAAAAGAGAAAGCTGGTTTAAGACTTCCTATGCAGCTATAGGTAAACTTTAAGCTCTCATAAATAGTATCCTGATTTTGTTTTCTCATTCTGTAGATTTTTGTCTTGTAGATTCAAGAGCTAAAGCTACTGAGAGACCGTGTAGCATCATTTATTACTATCAAGCAGTTACACTTTCCAACAAAGAAGTGGTTGCATTTTGGCAATAAGAAAACTGTTTTACGGTCTATATACAAGCATCCTAGGGAACATTTCAAGGCAGCACACTGGAAATCAATTATATAAGAAGAACTGAGTTGACTCATGTTGCTTGAGGCCAAGCACAAATGAAGACAAGCTTTTAATTGCTCAAATGCTTTAGAATTCTCTTACCCATGACTTTTCAAGCCTATTACAACTGAAAAAATAAGGAGATGCAATACAGCATGGTAGGTAATTCAGGGACACAAGAGTAAGTTCTGAACTGTTGGTGCTAATATTAATGTGTGTCGCAAATGAGTTATTTTATGTCTTGTCACATAGGCTATCCAGTAATCAACCTTTGCTGTGCTAGCATCTATAGATTCTTGAATTCTTTACAATACTGAATATATATCACCATCAGATGCAGGAAAGCTGAAGCATAAAAAAGTAATGGCCTGATCCAATGCCTACTCAAGTCGGTGAGACTCCCTCTAGTGACTCAGCTGGAGAGTGAATTGTACAAAAAATACTTACTCAAGGTCTTTCAACTATATTCAATGGCAGATGAAGATAATAGCATTTTTTAATTTCATGACCTACCTGTGGGATAACGCTTTCTTTTGCCTATTGAGCGAAAATTGAGATAGAAACAGAGATTTAGTGTAAAAAATATTTAAAAAACAGAAAAGACCTCTGTTTATTTGTGTATCATTCTTTTGGCACTGGAACATATTCCGGGTTTAATAATTATTCTGGCAGCTCAAGTGTTAGAGTCTCTGCTGCACATTCAAATCATCAGTGGCTACGAAGGCAAAGAAACACTTGCTTTTCAGCTTCACCACTAACCATTCTGAACTACAGTTCTGCCATTGTTTTTCTTACAAATCATCATTCTGAGACTGTCAAGTGCCGTTTTTTAAATTGTCAGAGGTCTCCATGGAGATTCGTAGAGGAGTTCTTATTCTGTGGCAATTCCTTCAAGTGAAACAAATGAAGGTTGCAGAGAAGAGGGTTACGCTTAACAGAGGTATGCAGAGTATAGTGTACAGAAATGTACAGCTTTATTTTGAGAACACTTTAAATGGAAAAACCTGTTTAATTTTCTTTTCTTTTTTCTATTCAACTTGAATATAAGCATAGGAAATATTTTGGAGAAGCTTAGGTTATTGAACTTGTTCTTTTTTTAATGTAGAGATATATCTGTTCCTTCTGCTGAAAAAAAATATGCATTGCAGAGCTTACAGAATAGATCAACCTTTCAAGACATCTTTGGAAAAAATGTAATTTATTTAAATTAAATTCTGAAAACAAAATGCTACTTTACCTATTTTTATAGGTGAACTGTCATCTCCAATTTTCAAGTTCACTTGTCACAACTCAGCAAAACACCGTAGAATTTGAAACCCTTTAGCAGACACTGCATAGTTTACTAACCTGGACAAGTAATGTTGTGGTCTGGTTCCTGACACGCAAGGCAGGTCCATAGAATTATTGTGAAAATCAGTTTCTCGACTTGAATCAATATCCTTAAAAGGAGAACCAGTACCTACAGCAAAAGAAACTTATTCATTCTCCATCTGTGTTTAAGAAACGCTTGCAGGACAGTGTGCCCCACCAACTCCAAGTAAGTGCACAACATTCATAGAATCATTGAATTGTTAAGGTTGGAAGGGACCTTGAAGATCATCAAGTCCAACCATTAACCTAACCTGACAAAACCACTTCTAAACCATGTCCCCAAGTACCACATCTACCCTTTTTTTAAACACCTCCAGGAATCCACCACCTCCCTGAGCAGCCTATTCCAGTGTTGGATAACGCTCTCAGTGAAAAAAATTTTTCCTAATATCCAACCTAAACCTCACCTGTCTTAACTTGAACCCATTAACTGACTACGTAATTGAGACTGAATAATCAAAATATTTTTCTTTAGGATTTTCTGTTCTCTGGACAAAGTTTGAAGTATTTGTACTTATGAAGGACAAGACTTTTAGCTTCCATGGCACGGTAGCACGTCACTTTCTGAGTGCGTTCGACTAACTGAATATTATGTGCCGCAGTTGGTCTGTATGTCACATGGGAGTATATACACAATGTGATAACATGGTGTTTCAGATTGCACCGTGCAGCAGAGACAGAAGAATGGAAGAAGAGGAGCATGAGGAACATTTTATCAGAACAAAGAAACAATGGATCAGTGCTCTGAAGATAACGTTCTTGCCTGCATCATGGAGCAGAAAGCTTTCTAACCATAAATAGCAATGGGACAATGTTCTCCCAATTACTGGGTCAACATTTTCCAGTGGAAAAGAACTTGGGCACAGATGTCATATCTATAAATCATGGGAGTAAGTCAAAAGTCAACAGGTATCTGTAAATTGTGGGAAAGGTTGTGAGAAATGCTTTTGTTATATGCACTAACCTACACTATTTGGCATTCAGTGTTACCTTTAAAACATTTCAGGGTATCCATATTATGGCAAGATAGTGGAAAACATGGAACCTTTCATGTTATCTATTTATATTGATGTATATCTATTTTATGTTTTCTACAGTATTTGCCATTGGAGACTACCTGACGTACTTCAGTGACTATTCTGACCTTGGTTTTGACATTGATTCAGATGTTGATTGACTATCTACAATTATGGAGGAAGTAGAGTATGAGAAGTGATTCAGCTCCTGAGGTAGGATGGAGTTTTGTCCTCTCAAATGAATTCTAAATTAATCTCTTGTCACACACCAAGAAATAATTTCAAACAACAGGCCTTTCAGATATAGCTATTGAATTGCTGTCAAAAACTATTAAACCATCTACTCAAAGATCTCACTACAGAAATTTTAGGGAATTTATTTCTTGGACAAGAAAAGGAATTGAAAATTCCACTGAGGAAGTGTCCATTCTGGTTATAGATTTTCTGTCAGGGCAAATTAATTCAATATCCAATTCAAATGTATGGTTAAAATTTACCATGTATTTCTCCTCTTCTTGGACTGGAAAACCAGTATGTTATTTTAGTATGGGAGGTTAATGCAGGTTAATGTTTTTATTTTCTCTTTAATATTTACATAAAGGAGAAAATATTTTTTTAATATGTCCTAGTACTGTGGAAGTAGCACCAGAGTTTTAGAAAGAATAAGTTCTAATTTTAAAACAGCATTAATGCTAGTGAGTTAAAAGAACATGGACCAGACTGGTTGCTACAAATTATTTGTGGAAGTTTAACACCTTGCCTGTTCCCCAAATTTTTGATGCTTTTAGTAATTATATAAACCACTGATTTTTTTTTTATAAGAAAGCAAACTTTAAAGCATCTACATTTTAAACATAGCAAGAACTATCATGAATGTTGTATTTTAAGAACCTCATAAGAATAATGATAAGGATAAGGATACACATAGCAATGAATAAAATTATTGGGAAAAAAATGAAAATCAAACAACTGGTATGTATCATATTTTTGTAAGAAATTGGGATTCTCAACAAAGAAATACAAAACATCTTATTAGAGGAGATGAAGGCATTTTGAGTCTGTATATCTTGATTTTGTTGAATGCTTGCTTCATAGATCTGTCTATATAGCCACACACAGAAATATTGCTGGGGGGTGTGTACATATATACATGAAATTGTCATGGTTTTGTCTGGGATAGAGTTTACTCACACTAGCAGCTGGTATAGTGCTATGTTTTGGATTTAGGATGAAAATAATGTTGATAATGCGCTAATGATTCTTTTTGGTTGTTGGTAAACACTCAAGGCCTTTTCTGCTCCTCACACCGCCCCACCAGCAAGTAGTCTGGGAGGGCAGAAAAAGCTGTGAGGAGACATAACCAGGCAGCTGACCCCAACTGACCAAAGGGATATTCCATGCTATATGATGTCACGCTCAGTGTGTAAAGCTGGGGGAAGAAGAAGGAAGGATGGGGATGTTTGGGGTATGGCATTTTGTCTTCCCAAGTAACCGGTACATGTGATGGAGCCCTGCCTTCCTGGGGGTGGCTGAACACCTGCCTGCCCATGGGAAGTAGTGTATGAATTCCTTGTTTTGCTTTGCTTGCATGCACGGCTTTTCTTTACTTTTAAAACTATCTTTATCCCAACTCAGGAGTTTTCATAGAATCATAGAATGGCAAGTTGGAAGGGATCTCAACGATCATCTGGTCCAACCTTTGCAGGCAAAAGGACAGTCTAGACAAGATGGCCAAGCACCCTGTGCAGCCAAATATTGAGTCCAATGGTGCGCAACCCACCACTTCCCTGGGGAGATTATTCCAATGGCTGATTGTTCTCATTGTGAAAAATTATCCTTTTGTGTCCAATCAGGATGTCCCCAGGAATAAGTTGTACCCATTATCCCTCATCTATTCCATGTGACTCCTTGTAAAAAGGGAGTCTCCATCTTCTTTGTAGCTACCCTTTAAATACTGGAACACGAGGATAAGGTGTCCCCTAAACCTTATTTTCTTAAGGCTGAACAAACTCAGGTCTCTCAACCTTTCCTCATATGGCAGGCTTCCCAGTCCATTGATCATCTCTGTGGCCCTTCTCTGCACCCTCTCTAGCCTGTCCACATCTTTTTTTATATAGCGGGGACCAAAACTGAACACAGTATTGCAAGTGTGACCTGAGAAGTGCTGCGTAGAGTGGTATGACGACTTCTGTATCTCTGCTGGTGAAGCCCTTGTTGATGCAACCCACTATCCTGTTGGCTTGTTTTGCTGCTGCAGCACACTGTTCACTCATATTGAGCTTCTCATATTTACTCTTCAGATTCTCTCCCTGATCCCACTGAGGAGTGTGGGGGGAGCAAGCAAGCAGCTGCACAGTCCTGGTTGCAAGCTGGGGTTGAACCATGACAGAAACAGAAAAGTAAGACAGAATTAACTAGTTTACTAAAATAACAGAATGATTTGAACCTCTAAGAATCTCTCTAAATTGGACAAAGTTAGCTTATTACACATTTAAACCCTGTATGATTTCTCTGGAAGTATTTATCATCTGTTCAACAGTATTACTCTAAAAATAGTGGTACACTGGAGATATGATTTTTGCCCTTACTGGTTGTCAACTGGTTATCTGGTTTCCCATGCCTAATACAGGTTATAGTTAATCATTTATTTTTTCCCCACTGACTCACTCTACTTTTGTGAAAATAGTGTTGTCCATTATTATTTCCCCATTATTCTTTGCAAGCTTTTTTTAAATTATTTTTTATCTTGAGCATGTCATGATTTTTCTTTCAGCAGAAATAAGCCAGAAGTATCTAGTAACTTTGCTAATAGCAGCAGGTTGATGTGGTATATAGGGTATTTGGTTAAGGAAATGAAATTTTGATCTACTCTGAACTCTGTTACCACATGTCAGTACTCCATCTAGTTCATCTCCTGTGAAGTAGGTTTTATAGTTTTAATACATGAGGTTTTATTCTTACTTTCCCAGTAGTTTTCAAAGATGTTCTTTAAAATAAAATTTAAAAAAATGTGTTGTAGAAATGCATAGCTCAGGTCAGGAAAACCTAATGGACTCAGGAGATTACATTGCATCGAAAGTCAATGGGATTTAGACAGCATCTATATTTCAGACTGCAAGGACAGGGAAAATAAAAGGTATTATAATGTGTATTTGTGATTTTACTGTAAAGTATTAGTCAAGGTGAATAGGTAATAATGAAACTTAAATCCATCTTTCTCCCCTGGTGGACTTATAGACTTGGAAATGAACAGAGTCAGACTTACTTTGTTTAGCTGTTGAAGTCCAGTTTTGATTTGTATGGTTAGAGTAATCCGTCCTTGTAGAGGCACACTAAAATCAACAAATGCAAGGAGACCTATGCTTAAAATAGTTACTAGATTTGGAACATCATGTGGTTGATCTTTTACTTATAAAGGTGCTGTGAGAGACTAGAATGCCAAATATTTGCCTCAAAGCTTGCTTGGCATCTCTACAAGGCGCAAACGACTGTGTGCACCTTTGCAAGGTGCAAACGACCTTGCCTATCTCTGCAAGGTGCAAACGACCATGTATCTCTGCAAGGTGCAAACAACCGGCAGCAGAGGACCATTCTCCTGCAAATCAGGACGGGCAGAGGACTATTCTTCTGCAAAACGGGCACCGCTGAAACCGAACCCCGTCTGGGCCGGACTGGCAGCCCGCCAAGGTCTTTACCTGGTGTATAAAAAGACCATGGAAACAAGCTGCGGTGTGCACCCGCCACCGAAGAATTGAAGACTGAGGATCAACGAGACGTCGCTGGATCCATGGTGGTGACTATCCTTTGCTTATCTTTCTGAATGCTTGCTTGGTTTCCTTCTAATATTTCCTGTCTTTCCTATCGCTCCATTCCTCTGTACCTGTTCAATAAAAACGGCCCGATTGGCGGCATTTGACCTCGTTTGTGTCTCAGTCTCACTCTTGGGATAGTTACGAACCTCCCCCGAGCCCGAAGTCGGACCGGGACTTGACAGGTGCTCTTGTAATCCATCCTTCCCTGCATGGAACATGGATTGATGAACCCCATAATTTTCTGTTTACTGTATCTGATTCTACAGAAGTAAGATAGAATTTAAAAAGTGGAACAGCGACATTGTGAATTAAACTTCATCATCAGAAGAAATGATGCTGTTAGCCATTATTCATGCATTTTCCTCTTTTCTCCTACCAGAATGATGCCTTCAAATTGATGAGAGGAAAAACAAAACTGACATATTTGTCCCTCTCTTTGGAGCAGTTGTTTCCAATGATCAAACCAAACTACTACTGGAAAAGTTGATGGTTTTATTTAACTAATAATGTCAGACAGAAGCTGTTTGACACCCCATACTAAGCAGTTACTTTTAGATATGGAGTAATGCTGAGTGAAAGAAAAAAAAAAAGAACAAACACAAAGCAGAAAACAGTTCAGAAAGAGGAATGAAAAAAATTGTGGTTTTGTGTTGAACTAACCGGAAGAAACTCAAGTAGGCAAGAAACAGAGATGTTTGCCAACCCAGGAAGAGTTAGTGGCAGCAGACCTTGTACGTCTCAACAAATTTCGGACAGGTACCAACTAGTTAACTATGGAGGCAGTATCAAACCTAAAAGAAAAGGCGGTGTGTCTTTTCCCTCTGTATAAGCCTCTCACAGGTGTCTACATGCCAGAATTTTCCCATACAAAATGGAATTTCCTCATATCAGAGAGTTAGGTGTTAGATAAAAAATTATTACTGTCAGAAAGGTACAAAGTATAAGAATTTTGAGACTGGGGGCTATATAGGAGCTCATCGGCAACCTGACCTTTCCTAGTGTGATCAACTAATCCAACTATGGAAGACTTCAGATAAAGGCAGAGTTCTGCTTGCACTTCTGCTTTCTGCAACAACAAAAAATGTCTGTAGCTGTATAAATGCACATATAAATATAGATAGAGAAATATATACTCCCTAGTTTATAAAAATTTACAAGCTCTGCTTCTCTATCTTTAAGAATGAAGAGCCTGTAAATTCCATAAACTGCGTAAGGAATTTACATGTCAGGAGATTAAATACTTCAGAAGCTGGAAGAAGTTGTAAACTCCATAAACTGAAAAGACATAAAGAGAGGGGAAAAGTGAGAGGAGGAAAGTGGGAGGAGAGGAAGAAGGAAAGGATGGCTGGGAGGACAGAGGGAAGGTGGCAGGTGAAGAAGGAGGGAAGGAAATAACACTGAGCTTTTGTTTTGCAGAGCAGAAATTACACATAATTTAAGAAACATGTCTGTGCCTCTTCTCCCTCATAGTTTTCCTTGCTTTTATTGGTTGTGCTGAAGGAAGATGAGGATTGTCTCCCAGTTTCAGCTTTGCCACTAGTTAAATATTTTCTCTGAACTTGAGCGGTGTATTTGTCCTTTTAATAAGTTTCTCCTGCATGTAATTCTGACACTTACTGCTCTTCCTGAAAAGCAAGCTGGACTAGAACACACAGCAACATGAGCGAAGTAGAATTGAAAGAAGAAAAAGAAGACATATTATTAATTATTAAAAGGAAAAATCAATGTAGTCTACTTCTGAATAGTTTAAATACGTTTGATGAGAATATACAGAATTGTGAACATGTCAAGGACAGAACCTAAAATCTGTTGGCTTGTGTTGCACTAATATATGAATAGAGTTTAAACCAACTGAGGGCTTGTCTTAATGCTAGCTTTCATTGCTGCAAAAGAAAAGACCTCCAGTGTCAAAGAGGAAATGTTAAAAGATGAAGACACCTATAGCAGGACTTGGAACTTACACAGTGATTGCTGATGCTGTCGCCTAAACTTCACCTGAAGCCTCTTTTAACTTTGAAATTCCCAGTCTGGTTTGTGAGTTCTGATTCTGCAAGACTTTCAGTTTGCCACAACTGGGCAATTTATCATCATTCTGCTTTGCTCACAAGTAGTGATAAAGAAGTAAGTTTTTGTAATTTCTTCTGGATTTGATAGCCTGCATATTGCCTGCACAAAACTATAAGAGTTAGGTGGATAACTGGAGCACTGTGTATCCTAATGTCATAAGGGTACCAGGGGTAAGAATCCATCTGGATTTCTGGAATGACAGGAGGATCCCAGCAGTTGGCTATGTTGGAGGCTGAGGTGATCAATATGGGGTGGCCTGGCAGATTGGTTATATTGGAACAGTGTTGTGAACATGCCAAGGCAAGCGTAACATGCTTGCTATGGTGTAGGCTGCTACCAGGAGGTTAGAACCATAGCCTGTAACCCATGCCATTGCCCAAAAAACCATTCTGGATCTTGAAAAGCAAGTTGTGTAGCTCAATGGCACACCAGAAAGAAATGAGTCAAACAATGGGACTAATTTCTGAAACAACCTCATCGATACCTGGGCCAAGGCACATGGCGTGTATTGAGTGTTTCACATCCCCTATCATCCATCAGCAATATAATGGAGTGTTAAAGACTATGCTGAAAATGATGGGTGCTGTGACATGGAAGTACTGGAATGCAAATTCAGCAGAAGCCACTTGGCTGGTTAACATTGGAGGGACTGCTAACTGACCTGAACCTGCCAAAACAAAGCCCCTGCATACTGTGGAAAGAGTAAGGTGTAAATTGACTGGGAAAGACAGCATGGGTTGCTCTGTGCAAACCCAGTTGTGGCACTGCTTTTGCTCAAAGACCTGGGTGCACTTGGTGGGTTATGTGTGAGGATGGGGAAATACAGTGTGTACCTCAAGAAAATTTAAGCTTGGGGGGAAATCTAACCCATGCTTAGAGCGGTGTGTTATAGGAAGTATTATGGCAGAGACCACCTGAAACAATGGAGGATGAATGCCACAAGAAACTGGGCAAGTGCAGCAATGATCCAACACAAGCTGGCTTTGGTGCCTAATAACCCAACCCAACACATTGTCCTGAGCAACCAGCATAACAGATGGAGCCCAAATCATGGATTAAATTAACTGCACAAACTGTTATGGACATCTGAGTAAACATTTCAGTGGACTTTTTTAGATGAAACATTGTTGGACATTTGTTGGGGATGGCCTGTTAACTAAATGAATGATACCTGTATATATCTCAAAGGACAGGAAAGCGAGTACTGGCTGATGAAGGTGTATTGGATAGTGTAAGACTGGAACATGATGCAAAAGATGTGGTAATCGGGGGTAGAGATGGTGACTGTGATGGAGTTAACTTTCTTCATAGCGAACCATATGGTGTTGTGTTTTGGATTTGTGGCTAAAATAGTGTTAATACACAAATGTTTTGGCTATTGCTAAGCAGTGCTTACACAACACCAAGGTTTTCTCTGTTTTCCAGCCCGCTCCCACCCTCCTGCAGTGAGCTGGGGATGCACAAGAAGCTAGGAGGGGACACAGCTGGGACAGCTGCACTGAATAGGCCAAAGGGTTATTCTATGCCATGCTAAGAAATAAAAACTGGGATAGAAGAAAAAGGAGGTGGGAGGTTTCTGGCTTCCAAGGGGCTCATTGCTTGTAGACTGGCTGGGCATTGGTCTGTTTGTGGAATGTGGTGAGTGATTGCCTTTCCATCACTTGGTTTTTAACCCTTTCCTTCACCTATTAAACTGTCTTTATCAGCTCTTAAAGTGCCTTTAAACAAGTTTTCTCAATTTTTCTCTTCCTAATGTCTCTGCTAATAGAGTGGGGGATGGGCGGGAGGCAGCAGCTGTGTGCAGCTGTGTGGGTGCCTAGCTGATGTCCAGGGCCAGCCCACATCAGAAGTCACATAGGCCTTTGTAAAGAATAATCACTTTCATGTTTGTGCTCCATCCAGAAAGTGGAAAGATGGAAGATGGAACCATCTTTTGTCTCTTCTAAAGATGTGTGGTGGGTGTATCCAGAGCTGCAGTTCTTAGTGGTACCATTCTAGCCTTGGCTTTAGTGCCCCAGTTTTTGAGAAAGATGAAACTATATCTTGGTATTTCTAGCTTGTGACTTAGAATATAATTTCTTTAGATCATTGCCTCACTACCTATGGTTCTGGAAGAAGGAGTGTAGATGCTTCACACAGCTTTAGATACCTTGATAGAAGCTAGATGCTGCAGCCTCTCTTGACTCTGGTCAGTTCCTGTTTAAATCAATATAAAGGCTTCACAGGGAGTCAGACAACACTGCAAAATAGAAACAAATTGTGTAATCATGTGAGGATTCCTCAATCAGGATCAAAGGATCAAAGAACAAAATATAAATGAGCTGCAGAAGTTATCACAAGAACATGAATTAAAAATTCATTTTAAGACACAGAAACATTTGGTTCACAACTAACTTCTGCAATAGAAGTACAATTTGTTTTAAGCAAAACATTGTTTACTGTGATGGAAGTTAGTTGAAAATAGAGTCTCAATGTTACCATAGACTCCAATGCATAAACTTCCATCAACGTGTTCACAATGTGATAATCTTGGGAAGACTAAAAGAACAGGGAAAAAATAATAAGCTATTTTAACAGGTAGTAATCAAAAGACCGAAGTTCCTTTTTGTCTTAGTATCTATTTTCCTCTTAATTCTACATTTTAATTTGTCAAAGAACTTCTCAGCCTGCCCCTTTTCAAAAAAAACCCCAAAAAAACAAAAAAGAAGAAAAAATTCTGCAAACTCACTTCTCTTGGAATGGGGGAATTAAAGGATAATATAGCAAAATACTGATCTCAGGCATTAAGTTCCTCAGAACTGGTGTGACAAAACTTACTAGTTAAAATAAAAACACACATACATTGCTACTTCTGATAGATATAGTTTTTAAAGACTTTTTTCAAAATAGACATTTAACTTTCCTTTGAAAAATACTGTAGGTTATGGATCTTGAAGATCTTGAATAGATTTTCTGATTTGCTAATTGAGCTTTGTCTCAGTGTTGGACTTAAATTTGAAGTTAATTGGCAGTCCAGAATAGAGTTTTTGCACAATGCTCTTTGAATGAATACAACAGAATCTGTTTTATCTAATTTTAACTATAAAGCCTTCTCTGCTAAAATTATTTGAGTCCCTGAATTAAATGCCGTAGGTATTGTACACAGCTTTACTTGAAACTTTTCCCTTCCTTCACAATCCTTTCACTGGATTCCCAAGAACAAAAATTATTTGTTCAATAAGTATCTGTTTATAAGTGGGTTCAACTGCTTTCTCCCTATCCTCACTCCTGAGATAATTGTTCTTTTCAGCTTGGCAATTTTGTACTCTAGGCAGGAACTGGTTTGGGGATTGTTTTTTTCTGCTGCTCAGTAGGACATAATGCTTCTCAAAAAAAAAAAAAAAAGAAATAATTTTGCAGCTTCTAACTATATATATCAAACACTGTAAGTGTGTCACTGCACCTTTAAGGAAGACTGAGTGTAGTGTTAACAGGTAGCCACGGGCAATACCAAACTGCAGCTGTCTGAAACTGTTCTGGAGTTTAAATAAATACTATGATAAAAAATAAATGAACATTTAAAAATTATGTTTTAAAGAAACCACTGAAATCAGAGGCAATTAATGAAAGAAAAAAATGCTTGGAACAGCAAAGAAATGCACTGTAAACAAAAATACCAATTAGAAGAGGGTTATTTTGATACTTGACACCGTGTTGTTGCAGCCATCTACACCTGAATTCCTGTCCTGAAGGCAAAGTTCTGGGCCATCGACCAGCACGTTTTTGCCACACAAAGATAAAAGAGAAAGGAAGGGGAAGCTCTGTGGTCCACCACAGTTTCCTCCAGGAAACTCTACCCGTATCTGACAGAAGAGGCAGCTGGCTTTCCTGTGCTCTGGCATGGATGAGGCAAGCAGGGAAAGCTATGGCCCTCTTGTCGCCTGCCCCTGGTAAGATGTTGTGCTAAGTAAGCGATGACTTTGCCTGAAGACCCTGCTGCTTGGATATTTGCACTTTTTGTGGGTACTCTACTGCATAATGTTCAAGGCAAGAGAATCAGACCAAGTTGCAGTGACGTATCAGTAGAATTTGCAAAAAACTGTTTAGTATTGACCTAACTCTTATTTCATTGATATCAGTGTAAGCTTTACAGATAATTCCAGTTGAAGAAGAGCCAAGCCATTGCTGAGCGCTTTTGAGAATCCCTCTTTAATGATATGGCTCTTAATTAATAAGGTAAAAAACATTTCTTACTACCTGAGGACGTTGGCCAAACTGTGAACTGAGGTTGATGGGGAAGCTTTGGGTGAATGGGGTCATGAATCAAATGATGTTCATTCAGTCTGTTACTTTAGTGATGAATCATATGTTAATTGCTCTGTGTGACTTTTTAAAATGGAAACCAAACTGATTTGGCTAGTGAAAGCTAACTTTTACTGTGTTCTTATGGTTTATTTTTTTAAAAAGTCAAAGTAAAATTACCAGGAGTGTATTCATATGAGGAAAAACTGGGAAACTTGTTTTCAGGAGCCCTCGCGTATTAACTTCTTCAGCGTTTTAACATTAAGTAATTATTAAAAACTGAAAACTGAATAAAAAGTATACTTGAACTGAAGCAGAATTTTAACTGACTTCATGAAGTAAAGAGAATCTGAGAGCAAAGGGCAGATAAGAAAATTAGCTCTTTTACTCCATTTGTATTTTACTTAGCAAGTCTCAATTTTAGCTTCAGAAATATGAACAATAACATATCATTCGTTAAGACTTACGTGTTCCATATATAGTCAAGATGTACAACCACCCCCTGAAATAATCTTTTGCACTGGAGAGAACAGTTATATAACCAAGATCAGCTGAAACTGGGAGAAAATATTACAGTACAAATCTGGGCAGACAGGACTGACATAGCCTAGAAAGAATAGCACAACCCCAGTTAATTACAACTATGCATCTCCAGTACTGCTTGAAACAGTCTGGGTAAGCTTTAAGTTTTAGTAGGTGCTGTGCTCATTTTCCAGCTACATTCCACAGGTTCCTTTATGCCAGTTCTGGGTTTCTTTGACATCCTTATTTTTTCTTTTCTTTAAATAACAATACC
Source organism: Ibidorhyncha struthersii (assembly GCA_013398815.1). NCBI lineage: Eukaryota > Metazoa > Chordata > Aves > Charadriiformes > Charadriidae > Ibidorhyncha > Ibidorhyncha struthersii. The sequence continues at coordinate 109,219 of VZSZ01010474.1, forward strand.
ATTTAAGGTATAAGCCTAAAGAATATTCAGTACCCTAGTCTTTCTGAATTCTGTGGCCCCCTCACAGACAATCGGCCCATCCTACAGCCTCTTTGGTCAAGGTTTTCAGATTTGAATGTTGCTACAGACTATTCCCAATTCTTCTCCCAGGATTAGAGGATTTCTGAAAGTTTCCTCCTTCAAGTTCACTGATTTTTACTTCCTAGGATTTGGCTTTTTATTTTTCATTATTCTTTCAATTTCTTTGGTAAAAATGTCTATATTGCATAGTCAACACCTGTCCTTTTGTCATGTGAGAAAGCAAAAATCAGAAAAAATAAAACTTACAGCTGTCCTTGCTTTGAAAGATAGGGTCAGTCTTAGATTTACAGACATTGGCATAAACATCTTTTTTATCCTAGACAATTATTCTGTACATTGATGTCTATTTCTACTGCAATTCTAATTCTTCATTCCAAAAGTAATAGCAATCTTATCTTACAAACTTGTTCTCTCTGTCTCTGTACTACTTGATTGTCCTCACAATAATCAGTTCATTCTTTTCCAGCCAATACTTCAGAGAAAGACCTTTGCTCTAAACTGTGATCCCAGATGTACCTCCTACAAGCCATTCCCTCCTGTAAATTATTCTTCCTTCACTGCCAAAGTCACAAAACTCCCTTCATTCTTTGGAATATACCCAGTGGCTAAAATAACTCTATGTGAATACATTAAGCACAAATGTGTTAACCACATAAAATAATGCATTTCTGTATCAAATTCAAGTTGTAGTTTTTTCTTCAAATATAAAAGGAAAATAAAAAGGAATTTACTGATGTGCCATACGTAAAACAGCCTTGTTCAGGGAATCCGTTAAGGATGTGCTCATGTTCCACTTAAGTATCCCTCAATGCAGTGTTCTTTCATTCTTTGTCATGTAAAAACAAACTAGAGTTTATTGAAAATAGATAATATCACCCAGGGCAGAGCTGCAGTTGTGTGTGTAGCAGCCAAGAGTAAGTCTACGTTATTCCTGTTCTCTCCACGCAGCCTAGCACAAAGCACTGGGGAGTAGGAGTGAAGGGGAGCTGCCCCTCCTGCTTTCAGCCTCCATCACACCTGTGTCTGTGCCTAAATTCAGGGTCATCACCACCATCAGGGTGGTTCATCTCTGCAATGCTCTAAGGCCTCTGTTCCTGGACCTTCTACACAATTAAACAAGGACAACTCTGTAACCTTTAAGACATAACTGTGCCATTCCTGCTCACTCGCTTCCACAGGGTGACCTCAGATTCCTTCTGTCTTTTCCTCGCTTCCTCAAGACATTTGTCCCCCACACGTTACCATATTTTACATAGGATACACTGCCCCCCGCCCCTTGCCCACCCTTCCCCAAGCTGTTCCAGTTTTCTGGTTCTGAGCAAAATAGGATTCATTGCTGCTGCTGTTGCTTCCTTTGGGTGACCTAGAGCAACTCATTCCTGGTCACAGTCAACCTAGGAAATCCCATCTTTACAGCTGACTAAAAAAAGGCTATTGAAGAGGGAAATTTATGTGTTTACAGATGGCTGTAAATGTCAAAGGCACAGAAGAACGTTTGACTGTCATTAGAGTTAGTGTGTAGTGAGATATTAAAAAACCCTTAGTATTTACCTGCATGCTTAGGTGCTTATACCTCTGAATATCCTGTGCTATGTAAGAGGCAAAATTATGCTGTACAAACTCCAGTTTCATGTGACTCTCCGTAACACAGAAAGAGAGCAGTCAAAATGGATTTAGGAGAGGGGACATAAAGCTGTAATGTTTCAGAGCTGCTGAGCAGACAGTGTAACAAGTGAGCCCTCGTTTTCAATATGTCATAAACACACATTTCTGCAGTGCAACAGAAGAAAAGTAGCTGTCACAACCAGTTATTCTTATCCTTTTCACAAACTAGAAGCAGTTTAATATTTTAATTCTATCAGGTACTACATTAGTTTCAGCATCTATTAATGAATTGAAATAATCACAAAGCGTTTTTATCTAGAGCATTCGCTTTTAGTAGTGAATACTTTTGGAAGATAAATAAAAGCATATGTTAATTGCTAATAAGTCTCGAAAGTTTAAACCATGCTGCATTACACACCTGTGTTAAGCCTTAAAAGCATCAGGTATGCCATAACTATATCTGTTATTTATGATATTATAATTATATAGTAGGCACTGGTAGAAATTGATGTTACAATGCAAAGAGGCACCAATTTTGTCTGAAGTCTTCACTCATTTATAAGTTTGAACAAAAGCGCCCTTCTGGGGATGGAAATCTTTCATGCTTGATTTCTGCTGAAGATCTGGAATTAAGAAAGCAGGCAGTGCAGGTTCTCATCAAAGGATGTTTTGCATTCTATACCACTTAATGAGTGAACAGCATCATCCTCTATTAGCTTTAACTCCTAAAATTAGCATGATAAATTCATTTCTATATTAGGCAAGTCTAAAATTGGTGTTTAGCAGTGAGGATAATGCTTCAAATTCAATAAGAAGTTACAGTATTTTGAGGTAGCCAAGTCTGCCTCCTTGACATCCCTGTTTAATATGGTAATCCCATTATTTGGCACAATAGGGGCTGCAGTCAAGAGGAATGATGGGGGTCATCCTCACCATTCACATGACAGCTGCATCTGAAGCAAAGTCCTGGATCACCCATCCCCAAGGCCAGATTTGTGCAAGTCTCTAAAGAAGGGAACTCAGAAGTCTCAGAAGTTGAGGCAAGAGGCAGAGGACAGCATTCAGCACTAATGATGTTCAGACTGCCCTATCAGGAAGATCTGTAGAACAGTTGAACTTATCTGGAACTTCCAGTACAGCCCCAGTATGATACCTTCTGTAGGGAGCCTTAGTTACAGTCCTCAACAACTTTGTCTGAAGTACGACCCTCACTTTCACAAGAGCTGGTCATCAGCTACCTATTGGGAAAAAAAAAAAACCAAAAAACAAACCCACATTAAAACACATTCTGGGGATAAAATACACTCTCAGGGATACAAAAGATATATCTGAATAAGAAAAACCGAAAAGGCACGCCACTGGAAAAGATGATATTGCTAGAACCAGAGGTAATAGTGGTGCCCAATGGATGCAATTACAAGGAGGTAATAGTTCCTTTCCATCAGCTGAAAGAGATTTGATGAAGCCCTAGAACTGATGTAGTGCTGTCATCCTATTGATTACAGAGGAGCCCATACTGGTACCTTTTCTCAGGGCATATTGACGTGAGCACAGCATTGTCCTAATGTGGCTGCATGGCTTGCTGACAAGAATTTCTTTAGAGAAGGCCAGACTGGAAAACAGGCAGAACAGGCATATGTCTGCGGGCACTTGGCCATATAAGGCTACCCCTGCATTCCCTCCTCATGAACCATCTCTCCCTGAGCTTCACTTTACTCATTTTCATAATTTAAGCCCAACTAAGTGTAATTAAAGAGTCCAAATTAATGAGTAGCAACAAACAATCAGCAATTTTTCTTTTACTGAGCAGCATTACAGTACTGTACATACTAAACAGAAGGGGCAGGCAGTGAAATATGATGCTAGACTAAAAAGAAATCAGAGAGTTCACTGCAGTAATATGTCATTGGTAGTAATTGTGCCATAAAATGAAAGTGTTTATTTTCAGTCTGATTCTTTTATTAAAATAAATCCTGTTGAGGGAATTTACCTACAAAAGTTATTTTTCTATGTATGCAGCAAATCTTTCTAATTATCCAGTTACTCCTGGGAAAAGTAGCTACCAGTGAAATGCAATGATATGTTTGTGAAAACAAAGATTTATATTCTTTTTCTAAAAGATAAGTCATTACTGACATTTTAATTATGTAATTCCTCCTTAGCCTTCTAATTTCAATGTTGTTTCTATATTTCACAAGGAAATTGTTATGATACTTCTGAAAACAACTTGATAATATATGTACTCAGTGACCACACAGAACAGGTCTGCAAATTCTGAGCAGAGTGTTAATACCTCTGCATAAAATGCCTCTGCATAAAATAGATATGGAAATAATATGAAAATTGCACGTCTGGATAACACTGACAAAATAGAAATTTTGACTGTGGATAAATTGTTCGCCGCAGGGGAGGTTAGGAATAGTTCTTTTGTTTAGAAACTGAGTGAGGGTACCTGGTGTTGTGCAGGTTTTGCTAAAAGTCCTGAAATAGACGAGATCTTCAAGCTCTGGGTGCCAGATTTTTTTCCGCGAAAAGGGCAAACTCGTTTGCCAGCTGAAAAACATAAAAGGATGCCCTGTGAAAGCAATATTCTCCAGGGACAATAACAGGACAATTCTGAGCCTGGGTAGTAATTAACAAGCCTCACTCTCTGCTTCTGCAATGTGAAATTTCTTTGCTTACACAGTACTGAACTGTCTGGATCTACAAATCACACTGAACCAGGGACCTCAAAATATCTTCGGTAGGTCTTGCAAAACACTGAAACAATTAATTTCTATTTCCATGAAGTAATGGCAAGTACGAAGCAGCACTTTATTTCTATTTTTTTTAAGAAAAAAAGAACAAAGAAGGAAAAATCTCTGAACCTTTGAAATCTACATGATGGGCGGAAAAAAGAAAAGAACAATCTTGAAAAGACAACCCACATGTCCCCTTAGTCACCTACTCATAACAAACAAAATGCTACTCTGAACCATCAAATCACTGTTTTCAGAGAATTTTCTCTTGATTTTTTTCCTGCATAGATGTATTCCGTTATTCAATCTAGTAAACAACTCATTTTTTTATTCAAGAAAACAACATGTTGCCACCTTCTTTACATTCTGTAGCATCCTGCTTCTTTCCTGTTGTCTTGGACTCATTCAATTATTGCAGAATAATTTATATATGTTTTTAAAAACATGTATAAACTTTAAAATTTTTAAAGTATTTATATGTGTACTTTATAAGCTTTGACTTTTTAGACTGCTCAGATATATGTTGGACAATACGCCAGTGGCTCAGTCTCTCCCAAAGTATGCTCTTTCCTTCCGTGCTTCACATCCCTTTCCAGCATCTTCTAAACAAAACCAGCTTGAGGGATGAGCAGCCCGGGCAATCAGAAACCAGGAGGAGATACATGCCAAGGTAGATAACAATGCAAGTCATGCAGCTTGTAGGGTGATGAGGACAAACTTCTACTACAGGTGCTAGCAAAGTCCCCCAAGTCTAAAGCTGAGTCAGTCTCCAAACATTCTCTGCCTATGCTAGACAGCGTTCAGGCCACAGTTTTGCAAACTGTTATGAATAAATACACCCTGATCTTCTTTTGCTGAGCTACTTATGTATACTCAGCCGGAGTTTGATTCATGCTTCCGTGCACTTCCTATTAATCATAACTGAATTAAAAATTGAAATGACTGTATATGATATATCATCACTGGCATTCAAATGTTTTCATATTGCATTGACTTGTAGAGAGTGATGTTTATAGCTATGCCTTTAATTTTGTTAACACATAAAAGCATGCTGTAAAGATGTGAGCCAAAGTCTTAGCAAAGTCAGCGGCTTCACATGTGAGATTGTCTTCCTCTCTATCTTTCTTCTCAGTTCTCCAAAGTTCAGTCTGGAGAAAAAGAATCTGATTAAATCATGCCAAGTAGGAATCAAGGGGAAAGCTTTCTGAATAATCTTACCAGTTGGTGGAAATTAGTGGCTTAAATATTCTCAAAAATCATTCTCTGGGTCAAATAAAAGATTTAAAGATCTGGGCATTGCATACTCACGATTTGTCTTTCACTGTGCTGGAAGTGGTCCATTGCATGTGGAAGATAAGGTCAGGAAGGAAGGTTAAACAGATCTTCACTTCTAGAAATATATAATGTGGAATTCACAGTCCATCTTCTGTAACTATTTAAGGTTGTTGCTTAGGAAATCAGTGATGCCTCACTTCAACATCATCAAATCTGAGTCCAATTTGAAACCAGAAGTAATAGCGAGCAGGGTACATGGTCTTCAGCATTTCCACAGACCACAACATAACCATATTTTTGGGACGAACTGTTACTACTTGTGTGTGTATAATGAGTGAACTGTGAACTTTGACATGTTAAAAACACCCATCCACATTCTGCACTAAACTACATTGCTATAAATCTGTGCTACACTGAGATCTTCTTTAATATCAGTATAACTGACAGCAGGCTATGAGCTTTGGAATAGGGAAACTATAGTTCTTGTTATGTTTTTCTGGAAGATTGATTTAGTTTCAGATTGCAACACTTCAGCTCATTCAACTTCTGCTTAACAGAAGCTGACTTCAATGAACACATGGAAAAAGAAAGTAACGTTTCTCAGACTAAGGCTCATCAGTTTGTTTAATCGAAAATAAGAACAGTTTTCACAATAAATATAACATTTTGCGGAACCTAGTGAAGGACAATCATCTCCATTTCTTTTTTCATGATCAGAATGCTTCAGAATTGCAGTGGTCATATAATATTGTATGATCTATAATACTGTGGTTTAAGGATTTAAGTCCTGGTATGTTGCAATAATTTTGTGTCCAGAGAATATTGCCATCAAATGAGCACAAGTAGATCTAAAGACTCATAAAACTAAATATGTCATGTTACTTTGCTTCTATAATTGTTGGTTAGCATTTTAACTCCTGCTGTGTGCAGTCAACACCTTCATACCAAACAACGGGATGCCTGGATGACATCATCCAGTCTTCTGAAATGGCAACCACTCCAATAAAGGCCTGTCCTCAGTGACAACCATTCTTTGTGCTCAGGACAACCCTCTTGGTTTCTGTGGCTTCTTGATCTGTCTTCTTGTCGTTGGCAAATGGAGATAAGTTGTCTGAAGGATTGTCAGTGCTGAGACAGCTGAGGCCCCTGGCATCTACCTGGGATCATCCTTTGATGCAGATGCATGGGCCTTCTGTGTGGAGTTAATGGTTGAAAGCTGACTTTAAACAACATAAACAGGAAAATTCCCTTTTATAAATAAGCTTGTGATTCAAGGACTGACCAGAAAAGGTTCAATCGTTTATCTATGCTGATGTGGCCCAAACCAGCTCACAGGGGCTGTCCATGCACCAATATATGCTGGTGGCACGCATCTGGAAAGCAGCTTGACAGAAGGGGCCCTGCAGCTTCTGGTGGACATCTGGTTGAACATGAGCCAGCAAAGTGGCCTTACAGCAAAGAAGGCTAATGGTATGCTGAGCTGCATTAGACAAAGTATTGCCAGCAGGTTGCAGGAGGGGATCGTTTCTCTCTACTCATCCCTGGTGAGGCCATACCTGGAGTACTATGTCCAATTCTGGGCTCCCTGGCACAAGAGAGAAACGAACATACTGGAGAGAGTCCAATGAAGGGCCATAAAGATGATGAAGGGACTGGAGCATCTCTGCTATGAGGAGAAGCTGAGAGAGCTGGGACTGTTCAGCCTGGAGAAGAGGTGGCTCAGGGGGATCTCATCAATATGTATAGATACCTGAAGGGAAGGGTGAAAGGACCAGAGGCAATGGGCACAAACCAAAATACAGGACGTTCCTCCTGTACATCAGAAAACATTTTGTTATTGAGAGAGTGCCCAAGTACTGGCACAGGTTGTCCAGAGAGGTTGTGGAGTCTCCATCACTGGAGATATTCAAAAGCTGTCTGGACAAGGTCCTGAGCAACCAGCTGTATGTGGCCCTGCTTGAGGAGGGAGGGTGGGACCAGATGACCTCCAGAAATCCCTTCCAACCTCAACCACCCTGTGATTCTGATTCTGTACAGCAAAGAGTGGTGTCAGAGAAAGAGACGTCTGGGCAGTTCCCTGAGTCCCCATCCCCACAGCCCTACCTTGCCATCCCAGGGCCATGTCTGACCATGGTTCCCCTCACCAGGACTAATTCTGACCTTCACCCACAGGCTGACATTCCAGCCCAGCCTCAGTCTGTCCGTGCCCTCAGGGATGTCCCTGAAGTCCAGGGCTGGGGCTGATACCAGAGCCCCTGAGCTGCCCTGCTCCTGGCTGGGGTGGTGGGATGGGCTCTGGCTGACAGGCCCAGCTCTGCTGGATTGTCCCCTGTGAGTTAGCAACTCACCACAGAGAATCAGAAATTGTATCTCAAAATTTATGATTTATTAGTTATAGAAAACAGAAAGCAGATGAAACACAGGACATGTAGCTGGTGTTTGAGAATTTGAAAGTCTCTCTGAAACCACTTGATAACAGGCAAGTTCCTTGGAGAAGATGTAGATGTTAACTATTTTCTCAGCCAAAGTATATGGCTGAATTCAAATAAGATATGATGATCCTGACTGAATTACTCATTTTATCCAAATGTCATTATTTGGTTTTGCATTTTAATGAAACAGTAAACTCTATATTTGCTACAAATTTCTACTTTTATATTTTATTTGCTACAAAAATATACTACAATATATAGTACATACCACAGATGAAGGGTCTAAATGCTAGAGCAAAGATATAAAATAAAATAAAATAAAATAAAATAAAATAAAATAAAATAAAATAAAATAAAATAAAATAAAATAAAATAAATGTTTGCTGTGAAAGTAGAGTAAGCAGAACCTGGATTTAAGTTTGCCTCTTCAACATTTTTTATTCTTTCAAGACAGTACAATTGAGACATTTCTGAAGACAAGAAAAATAATCTGAAAAATTATATTAGGCAACATTAGTCCTAATTTTATATATTGTCATGTCTAATGACTATTAATATATAAATTAATGTAAATGTTATGTTTTAACGTTGATGAACATATTGCACTAAACTCCATGGCTAAAGGAGTTCCACTGGGGAGATGGCAATGAGATTTGAACTAAAGTACTAAAGTTTCAATTAAATGGCTTCATGTGTGTTGGCAAAATAATATTCCTGTCCTTCATGCAGACTGAAATTTTTCAGCAAATTCAGACAAAAGAGGTAACTATCTTATTCATACTGCACCATTTCCTTCAGTGGAGATATTAAGTTGTACCTTACTCCAGCCCCTGGTGTTCATCAAACCTGTAGAAAGTTAAGTTTTGAAACATTTAAAGTTTCATTAAATCCAGACAGTAGGTGTCCTAGTTTGAGGTAAAACAGGACCAATTTTGTTCAGTAACTTTGTTTCTTAGCTGGGCCTCTTCTAACTACTGAAGATAACAGCATATTATGCAGACAGTGTTCGCTCTCTCAGAGTGGTAAGACCAATGTTTATAGCTGATGCCCAGGCATGGTATGCAGAGAGGCTCTTGCTTATACTTATTGCTATAACACCCACGGCCAAACAACTTTGTTGCTTGCCCTGTTGGACGGTCAGAAGTGGAAAAGTGCAGTGGGGTCCACCTGTGGGGAGGAGTGGACAGGACAGGTGACCCAAAATTGACCAACAGGGTGTTCCATCCCATCTGCATCATGCTCAGTATAAAAGCTGAGGGATCAAAGGGTCGGCTTGCTCTGTCTTTCTTCAATGGCTGATGTCTGAGGAGGACTCTGTCTGTTCGTCTGCCTTTGGTCCTGATCCTGAATGCAGATCTGGAATCCAGTTCCCATCCATCACTGAGTCCAGTCTGGGACTGCACCAGCGCCAGCCGGTGTCGTGATTGTCATCCTGGGAGCTTGATACGGTTTTGTACATTTGTCATTTTTTCCTTTTTATTTTATTAATAATATTTCATTAAAGAAGTTTAGTTCCTTCTAAACTCATGTCTCTTTTTCCCTCCTTTGCCTCTCTCTTTGAAGAGGGGTAGAGGGGAGCATCTGTCGGTCCCATCTGGGGTCCCCCACGTCCCCAGTGGCTGATTTGGCCTAAACCACAACAGTAGGTTCAAGCATTATGGAGATGGATGGATGGACATCCAGCAGTGAGATTACATGGGCCATATTTTTGCAGGAAATCAAACTGAAACCAGTACATTCAGGCTTATATGAATGAGACACCAAACATCCTTCAAAAACAGAGTATCTGCTTAATAACACACTCTAGTGTTTCTCTCATAGTACTGAGGAGTCATATCTACAGGCATTATTCTAGGTACAGTCTCACTGATGTCAGAAACAGAAGTTCTATCATTTTCCTGGTCTACTACAATGATGCCTCTGATTATGAATGCATTTTCCACCATTTTTGGTGGAGCTGTATCATGTTGCAAATGTATCTCTGGTTTTATATCTGTTAATGCCCTACAGATTGCATCAATATTTCTGCCTCTCATATTTTTTGGTGTTTTTTTTTGTTTTTTTTTTCCTTACTGCATAGCTGAGTTCAATATAATAATTTTCCAAAGCATATTAACTCATGCTTTTTTTCAGACTGAATCTCATTTTAGTGTTGCTCACAATGCTAATTATCGAAAAAGAATCTAATTCTTTAGCATATGAAGTAGAATGAACATGGGTGAAAATGTTAGCTATAACTGGGCATAACATGTTGTTTCATATAAAACCAAAGCAATTGTTCAAGTAAGATTCTGTGAAACTGCAACTATACCAGCTTTATTAAAGTGTAGTTATATAACATATCTTTCATTCCTTTAATCCAATATTACTCAACTTTATCTCTGTCTTGGGTTCAGGAGTGTTTATAGGGTACGCTGAAATGGCTGTGCTACCTTTGTGGAAAAAGTGACATTAATATGTAAAGACACATAGCAGACAAAAAAAGAAGTAAATTGTGAGGTAAGTTACTGTACTGTTTGGATGAGAAAGAATGTTAGATGCAATCTCCCAAGTGGAGAAACTTTCTAAACACATCATTTGTTGTAGAAATGAAAATAAGTTTCAGTCTCTCCAATGTTCTTTATTAATCGTAAGGAATATGTAAACAGAGAGAGGAACTCGCTGTACCTCTCCAGTGTCTTTTGCATGTACCACTTGCTTTTGGATAATTGGCATCTGTAAGACTGTACATGTTGATATATTTTTCATGAAAAGTCTGAGAACTAAGGATTCTCTCCTCCTTCACTCTCACTATGACATATTTATGTTTGAGATATTTTTCTTATTGTTCTAGCAGATTAAAGTCTGCTTAAAGGTTGACTTTTCTTCAAGATAGTTTCTATTGTGCAATCAAATTTCCACATTAATACAAATGCCACGTGTAATCCAAGGATGCTCTTTTCTTTTTTCTTTATTTTTTTTCTTTCATCCTGTGTGTCTGCTGTTCATCACTGCAGAGTTTTCCAAAGGGGAAGAAGAAACTCAAGCCTCACCCTTTCAACCTTGTGACTTCCCTTGTTCTTACAGAAGAAAACAATTTTATTTGAAAGGTACGTTACACTGGAGAAGTACAGAACTAAAGAATGACAGAAAATTATTTATCCTGTCGTTCTAAGTGTGTCCTTGAAACTGTTTGCCACAAAGCAATGTTTTATGTTCATACCAACTGCATTAAGACATCTCATAGGAGCACTGGGGAAAGAAAATTTACTGTATATAAAATGAAGTCCCATATAAAATTGTTGAAAGCCACGTGAAGTGATTCTGAATGTTTTGAAAAAAAAAAAAGAAAACTTACCCTCTTGTACCTGGCTTTCAACACACTCCCCTCACTTTGGCCTCTTAACGGAGTGAATTCACTAAATGAGGAAATAGTGAGTGCTCACACAGCTACTATAGCAGAAAAAAGTTGGATTCCCCAAATTTTACATGTTTTATCATGTATTTTTATGAGATTTTGTTTTTTAACCATTTGTGCATTATTCATTATTTTCCATCTACTATTCATTATTATCTTATTAAAATTTTCAGTCATCATATTAGGGAGCAGAAAAAATAAATAAAAAAATGCATGTGGGAATCAAAATTCATGTCTGACAGATTAACGAATAATGAAGGAAGGAGATGTTCTAAAAATCACCAATGCCAGTTGAAGAACATTCATAAAACTATTGCCTTCTCTGAAAATCTCCCTTTCATCAAGCCAAAATTAGGATTTAACTAATCAGATAACCAGAAGGGAAGGATGTCTGTAACAGATACTTTAAACAACTCCACATTGTACAGAATATAAATAATGATATACTACACTGCATTATTCATAAAACCATATAAAAAGTTCTGCAATTAATCTGGGAATAATATAACTTATTTTTAGTGTGGCTTGTCCCTTCTGAACTTTCAAATCATCCTATCTCAGACCCCTGCAGGGGAAATATCACTCATTAATATAACCTGTTATTTGTACATACCTCAGATTTAATTATTTATTAATCATACTGTTTGGTGAGGGTGAAAGGAAATGTAATTAGCTCAGTACTGAATGCAATATATGTCAATACTTTCTGCAACTATATAATAAAATACAATTACTGGAAAACTGTTCCCAACCTCTTCCCAGAATTTAAACTGCTTACCAAATAGTCAATTAAATATCATATCAGTACACTGGGAAAATACAAAAAATTAAATAGTCCTAGCTGAAATCTCTTTCAGTGAAAAATTTAAACATTTTTTCTAAAGCTTTTAAAAACTAAACTCAAGCACTTGAAGTCAGATGTACAACACAACTACCAATTAAAGATAAAACTTTGTCTCACATAAGTAACATAATGAACTGATTATCATAGAATCATCGAATCAATGAATGGTTTGGGTTGGAAGGGACCTTGAAGATCATCTAGTTCCAACCCTCTGACATGGCCATGGACACCTTCCACTAGACCAGCCTACTCAAAGCCCCATCCAACCTGGCCTTGAACACTTCCAGGGATGGGGCCTCCGCAGGTTCCCTGGGCAACCTGCTCCAGTGTCTCACCACCCTGACAGTAAAGAATTACTTCCTAATAGCTAATCTAAATCTACCCTCTTCCAGTTTAAAACCATTATTCCTCCTGTTATCGCTGTACTCCCTGTTGAAGAGTCCCGCGCCATCTTTCCTGTAGGCCCCCTTTAAATACTGGCAGGCTGCTATAAGGTCTCCCTGGACCCTTCTCCAGGCTGAACAACCCCAACTCTCTCAGCCTTTCCTCATAGGAAAGATGCTCCAGCCCCCTCATCATCTTCATGGCCCTCCTCTGGGCTTGCTCCAATAGGTCCATGTCCTTCTTATGTTGGGGGTTCAGAGCTGGACACAGTAGTCCAGGTAGGGTCTCACCAGAGCAGCGCAGAGTGGCAGAATGACCTCCCTTGGCCTGCTGGCCAAGCTTCTTTTGATGCAACCCAGGATGCAGTTTGCTTTCTGGGCCTGCGAGCGCACATTGCCGGCTCATGTTGAGCTTCTCATTCACTAACACCTCCAACTCCTTCTCCTCAGGGCTGCTCTCAGTCATTCTCCATCTAGCCTGTATTTGTGCCTGGGATTGCTGTGATCCATGTGCAGGACCTTGCACTTGGCCTTGTTGAGCTTCATGAGGTCGGCATGGGGCCACCTCTCAAGCCTGTCCAGGTCTCTCATGATGGCATCCCTTCCCTCCAGTATGTCGACCACATCACACTGCTTGATATCATCGGCAAACTTGCTGAGGGTGCACTCAATCCCACTGTCCATGTCACCACCAAAGATGTTAAACAAAACCGGTCCCAATACTGACCCGTGAGAAACCACTCATCACTGTTCTCCACTTGGACATCGAGCTGCTGACTGCAACTCTTTGAGTGTGACTATTCAGCCACTTACTTATCCACTGAGTGCTCCATCCATTAAATCCATGTCTCTCCAGTTTAGAAAAAAGGATGTTGTGTGGGACAGGGTCAAATGCTTTGCATGGGTCCAGGTAGATGATGTCAGTTGCTATTCCCTTACCCACCAATGCTGTAACTCCATCATAGAAGGCCAACAAATTTGTCAGGCACAATTTGCCTTTAGTGAAGCCATGTTGGCTGTCACCAATCATGTCCTTATTTTCCATGTGCCTTAGCAGAGTTTCAAGGAATATCTGCTCCATGATCTTGCAGGGCACAGAGGTGAGACTGACTGGCCTGTAAGCTGTGGGACTTCCTTTATTCCCTTTTTACAAAATGGGCTTTATGTTTCCCCTTTTCCAATCAGTGGGAACTTCACCAGACTACCGCAACTTCTCACATATGATGGACAGTGGCTTGGCAACTTCATCCACCGGTTCCCTCAGGACCTGTGGATGCATCTCATCAGCTCCCATGGACTTTTGGTCCTTAGATGTTCCTTAGATGGTCTCGAACCCGATCTACAGTGGGCAGTACCTCATTCGCCCAGTTCCTGCCTTTGCCTTCTGTGACTTGGGAGGTGTGGATAGAGCACTTGATGGTGAAGACTGGGACAAAGAAGTTATTAGGTACCTCAGCCTTGTCCATGTCCTGGGTGACCAGGTCTCCGGTTTCCTTCCGGAGAGGAACCACGTTTTCCCTACTCTTCCTTTTACTACAGTTTTACCTGCAGAAGGTTTTCTTGTTGCCCTTGATGTCCCTGGCCAGATTTGATTCCATCAGGGCTCTAGTTTTCCTAGCTTGATCCCTGGATGCTCAGCCAATTTCTTTATATTCTTCCCAGGTTACCTATCCTTACGTCCACCTTCTGCAGGTTTCCTTTTTCTGTTTGAGTTTACATCTGCAACATTGGGCAAGAAACCGATTTCCTGAGTGAGTTTGTTTTGAATATATTAGAATATCTTGTCTGAGTTGCTCAGACAATTCACCTGGGCACTCAGATGATCTCTATTCAAGCTTAACTGTCTATCTATGTGAATTATGTTGTAATCAAGGTTGCGGTTCACTTCTGTTCTTTTGACACATGTATCTGTATACTGGTCCAGCATTTGTATTTGCAGCTAGTAAAACAGAGGTTAGTAACTCAAATATTTCCAGGAGGGAAAGCAAAACTTTCCTGGAAATCGCATTGCAAGCATCTAGAAACAAACTAGCTTAAAAATTTGCCGACATATCCAGGGGTAACATGTCAATTGAAAAGGCACCATTGGCTGCATGAACTTGGAGATTTGCTCTGATAAGAGTGAACCCAAAGTTAAGAATTTACCTCGGTGAATTATTGTAACTTTTTTGTTTCCAGCAATTGTTTCAGTCAAACATAAGGCTTCCAACTGGATGGAGGTGACTTGCAAGCACAGAGATCCAGGCCAGAAGAGCCTCTATTTTAGGGTTTTCTGCCCCCAACACAGTTTGGTGATGATATCACTGACCCTTTTCCACTGGCATTAAAAGAGGATTATGGCAGGTGAAAATGCTGACAGGTAGCTAAGCCGAACTTCCATGTATTAATGCTCAGGCAGTACACAGAATCAAATTTGGAGACGCTATGACGTTTCTACAGAAGGTGATGTGTAACTGCCCCTTGGTAACTCATTTTAGCGTTACCAACTCAGATGTGCCCACAGCCATTTGATGGCTACAGGTCTACACAAACTCATTCGCTTTGTTGATATTTTTACTGTGAGCAAAACATATTTGCAGAGGAGCTGAACAAAGGATATACATTTAAGAATCAATTATCTTCCTATGCAAATGGTTAGTTGGTCAATTAAATTGATGAATTCTTTTTCCTGTCTGAGTGTACACTCATTTCCCTAGTTAGAAATTTACAGTAAAATCCTGCATATCATTATGATACTATTAAATCAAATGGGATAAAAACAGTAAAGCAACTATTTATTTACATTATGAACATCATAATAAAGGAAATAGCTCTACCACAAACAATCTTGAACAATTCTGGGCATGTTAAAAAGTTTTATTTGGATAAATTCTTCTTTATAGAAGGTTTCTAAAAAAATAATGCACTCAGTTTAATTAAAATTACACCTTCTTACTACTTATTTAAAGTTAGAGAAATTATGACACCTCGTTACTACCTTACTTCATAATGCCCGCTGTAAATTATTTTTCATCAAAATGTTCAGAATTAGTACCTAGAATATTCATGTGTAACACTACACCGCCTATTGAACTAGACCTGAAATCTCTCATTGTGTTACAACATTCTTTTAGCATAAAATTTTGCATTTTGATTATGCCTTATTTTTATTATGGCTATATTTCAGAAAAATGAAGTAAAACCAGGTTGGAGACTATGAATAAAAGAAAACTAACAAATTATCACAGAAGATTATACCTCAAGTTGTTATGAAGTTACCTTTGCAAATGATCATCTTATTTTTGTGACTCCAAAACACTGTCATAACTTCTCATTCTAGTAAAGTGAGTGGAGTATTTTTCATAAGAACAATGAGTTTTAAGGTTACACCTTATTTTTCTTTTAAACATCATATTTGTCACCATTTATGACTTCAGAAAAAAAATCACAATGATATAAAGATAACAAGAAATACCAATGTCAATTAAAACACATAAATATTATAGCTGGGAAAATGGCTTAGGACAAAATAGAAGGTATAGCTAATGTTTGGGTTTTGTTTTTTTAATTCTGAGCAGGATGATCATATCCTGTATATGGCACCTAGGAAGCACACAGATGGTTTAACTGTTGTCGTCTGAACACTCGTATTTTCTTTCTCCCTGTTCTTTGACAGTAGCACTTGTTTGAAGATCACAGCTAAAGCTCTAAAGAGGAATTCTCTTGTAATCTGGAGTTGCTATGCAATTTAGCATACCCTAAAAAGAACTGTACTTCACAGAGTTATAGATTGAGAGTGAAGGTGGTGGGACATGGCACAAATTCATTTGGGGCCCGGAAAAAATTGTTCCAAAAGCAAAGAAGCTGAAGAGCTTAATTTCAAAATTTATTAAGAGAGAAATGTAAATATAGCTGTCCACCTCGCCAGCATCTATCCTTATTCATCCTTCAGTGATTCAAATGCACAGCTTCACTTTTCTAAACTCTGCTGATGCTTTTGGGGGTGATGCACCTAGTTTGACATCTACTGATGCCTATTTTATGCTTTTACTTCAGATTCAATATAAAAGTAAAAAATGCAAAATATTTTCTGTAGCTTTAGGATATTCCATGATGAATTCACATCATCTCCAGTGTTTTTCTTTTGCATTACCATAGTAGAAACATGTATGAGGAGGGTGATTAGGGAAACTGGGGAGATTTGCCATTTTCATAGACTTCCCAGATCCTTTCTGCTCATTACTAGTGTGTTATGCCAATTAGGCATTTAATTTAGGTGTGATTCTGAGTGCTGAAAACTTACAGTTTACAGATAATATGGCTACTGTGCCATGTGTACACTCCACTGTGGTACACAGCGGTCGCATTTCCTGGGTCATCTCGTGCTTCTGTATTTTCCCTCGTCCAGTGCTGTTGCTCAGCATAATCCAAGATTCAGTAAACTTCCTGTAGGTTAAGTCTCTATGCTTGCTCATAGGTTCCAACCATAGGTTGAGATCATAAATATGTTGAACAGTAATTATATTTATAGGTAAAGTTTGTTGATAGTAATTATGGTGCTCAACACAACACATAATAGCAAAGAAAAAAATTATTCATATCCTCAAGTATTTTCTAAATATTTTCAATATTGTTTGCAGGAAGTCTTTAAAAAGCACTAAAACATGTTTTTGTTAATTCAGGATATAGTTTTCAGCAAAAGATGTTGTCTTTTCCTCTTGGCTATTCAGGTTATGAACAATGCAATAATTCTTAGCTACCACATAACTGTTTTTTTAATCTTAGATAGTTAGGTACTCCTGAGTTATTTTTACAGGTCATTAAAATATGTAATATTCTGATATTCATTTATCATCAAGAAACAAGATCAGGAAAAATGCAACATGATTAACTAGCTAGATTTATGTAGAAATGTTTTCCTAAGGCAGAAGAAGGGGAAATCTTAACAAAGAGTTTTCTTTCCCATCTTCTCATTTCTAGAGAGAGGAATCAGCTGCCTCAGAAGAAGGAAAGAGAATACGTCACAGTGCTTCATTTTCGTACTTCTGTCCTCTGACAGAATCCTTGATTAAGTGATGACAGGCTTAAAATGTTGAATGGACTTTTGTAACGCCTCAGAGGTGTCACTTAGAAATATCATAGCATTGAAATAAATGTATTTGTTTTTTTCAGACCATACACAGTCTTTTACAGGACCCCAGGCCTTACAGAGTATCAATATGTCCTATGTAAAATGATGCCAGTCAGTGTCAGATTGTGTCTGCGTATGTAAACAGAAAGGATGCGTGAAACGTGGAGCACGAGGTCATGTGCAGTCATGGGAATCTGCACCAGAGCCTGGCTCTTTCAGGCACAAAGCATCAGCCCCTCATGTTTTGGCGTCCTCCTTGAGCTCAAGTCAGGACTGCAATTTTTTTGGAAGCATTGCTTCCTACACCTTGATTTTTCTCTCTGTTAGTTGGTGAGAAGGAATATACATACAGAACCAGTACATTTTCACAGTATGGGCATGACTCAAAGTCATGTAAGATACGACTTTGCAAAGGGCCTGGCACTTTTTCCAGTTTTGTTCATACAATTCTACTAACTCCAGATATAAACATTCATCTAAATGTTAAATTTATTCTGGAAAAGCTGAAGTGAAAATCCAAGATCAGAGGCAGAATCAAATCCACCTACTTAAAATACAGGTCAGCAGTATTTCCTCAGGAAAAGTGATTTGTACTTGTACATGATGATGAGTATCAGGAGATGCCCACCGATGAATTATTGTTGTTTTGTCAAGGCCTTCAAAGTATATATGGGAAAATTTGATAATGCTTTCAGTGGGAAAGAAAAAAAGATGGGGTGAAAAATCTGACAGAGATTTTTAAAACAACAACTACTGTTCTCTGAGGAATAGCAGGAAGCTCTACAGGTGTCAATACATTTTCCATTATAAATGACAGTCATCGCAAAATTTCCGTGGCAGCATCTCTTAACATTGCTAGTGTAGTAACATTACGGAGTAAGTATGGTTAGAAACAGTTACACAGGGTTAGATTCTTACATCTGGCTGGCACATAAGTGTGTATTTAGATGGCAGACAAAAGAAAATTCGCTCTTTGTTTTAGGTAGTCTAATCGAGGTTCCCTGTTCAGACATGTTGGCTGCTGAATCCAGATACAAGAGAAGGAAAGCTCTTGCAAGGGCAAAAGTGAAGAGCTTTATGCCAGAGCCCTTTCTGCAGACTTACTCAGAAAGAGAAAAGGGAGAGCCCAAGATTTGGCAAACCTTATAGGAGCATCTTTAGCTTGTAACCTCACAGGAAAATTTGACTGGAAGATGTGTTCCTGTCCCAAATGCCAACTAGTGTCTGAAAACAGGGGGAAATAGTTTTCTCCCTCCCACTGTGTCCTCTGTGACAGAACTGGTCACAATGAGCTGTGTGGGTTGACATCTGCTCCTGGGGTTTCTCAGTGACAATCAGACTGAGTCAAAGCTAGCAGCGACCCACGGTCATTTTTTGCTCTTCAGCAGGCTGTTGTCTTTTTCTAGAAAAAACTCTGGAAGTATATATTTAAGTTGTGCCAGGCAAATAATACCAGAAGAATATAACATTTTTAACTTAGAAAGCAAACAACTGGGGTGCTTCAATGTCACATTAGCCGAAGAACTTCATTTACTACAATACAAAGTTAAATTTATGTGCAAGGAAGCAGTTGCTAATCTATAGCTATATTAAACTATATTAAACATTTTTCTCTTCTGCTTACATATCTAATTAAATCATCGAATCAATGAATGGTTTGGGTTGGAAGGGACCTTGAAGATCATCTAGTTCCAACCCTCTGACATGGCCACGGACACCTTCCACTAGACCAGCCTACTCAAAGCCCCATCCAACCTGGCCTTGAACACTTCCAGGGATGGGGCCTCCGCAGGTTCCCTGGGCAACCTGCTCCAGTGTCTCACCACCCTGACAGTAAAGAATTACTTCCTAATAGCTAATCTAAATCTACCCTCTTCCAGTTTAAAACCATTATTCCTCCTGTTATCGCTGTACTCCCTGTTGAAGAGTCCCGCGCCATCTTTCCTGTAGGCCCCCTTTAAATACTGGCAGGCTGCTATAAGGTCTCCCAGGACCCTTCTCCAGGCTGAACAACCCCAACCCTCTCAGCCCCACCCTCTGTGGGCTTCCTTTTTCTTTTTGAGATTATGCAGGAGCTCCTTGTTTACCCATGCAGACCTCTTGGTGTTTTTGCCCAATTTCTTCTTTGTGGGGATGCATCGCTCCTGAGTTTGGAGGAGATGGTCCTCAAATATTAGCCAGCTTTCTTGAGCTCCTTTCCCCTCCAGGGCTCTATCCCATGGTATTCTGCCAACCAGATCCCTGATGTGTCCACTGTGTTCAAGACTGAGTAAACACTATCTTAGTTTGGTAACACAACATCTTTTTTTGAACAAGAAATTCATATCTGAATTGAAACTTGTCACTGGTATTTTGATACAGGTATTTATCTAGCTGAATTTAGAATTTAGGCTATAATTCATCCTCCTAAAGGGCTTTACTTAGATCAAACAAGACTGTCATAGCATAGACAGATGTAGACAGTACCTGAAGAAAAGTATTTGAGAGACAGAAGTAACATTTTCATTATGGCTATCCCTCTCTTCCATAGAACATATCTTTATCACAAAAGTTGCAGATGAGAACACAATTTTAATACTTCTCAAAAGTGAAAGATAATCATATCAAAATATTACAGATATTGACTTTGTTAAATATATTGAACAAAGGGGAATCCAGGCAACTTCAGTCAGCCAAATCTCAGTCTCCAGGAAGATTATGGGGCAAATTCTCTCACAAGCTTGTACACCTGTGAGAGAAAACAAGGTGATATGGAACAACCAACATGGGTTTACTGAGGGCAAATCAAGTCAGACTCACCTAATGGAGTGGCTGGCTCTGTGGTCAAGGAAAGAGCAGCGGATGTTGCACACCTTGGGTTTAGCAGTCTTCTTCAGTCTCCTTATCACCAAATTAATGAGACAATGGCTGGATAAGTGGACAATAAAGTGGCTTGGAAAACTTGTCTGACTGCTGGACTTGGTCCCTGTTGTTATCACTGGTGCAAAGTCCAGCCAGCAGCCAGCAAATAGTAGCATCCCTCAGGTATCAGTACTGACACCAATACTGTTTAATGTCTTCATTAAAGACATAGGTGATGGGATGGTAAGTATTTTCAGCAAGCTTGCTGATGACACCAAATTAGGGGGGGGAGCAGTCAGCATGCTGGAGGACAGGGCTGCTACTCAGACGGAACAGGACAGGCTGAAGAAATAGACTGACATAAACCTCATGGAGTTCAATAAAAAAAAAATGGAAAGGCTTTTAAGTATTGCAAGCCTTGCATCCTGGGCTGCATTAATAAGGATGGAGCCAGCAGGTCTAGAAGAGTCATCTTTCACACCTATTTGGCACCTGTAAGACCTCACCTGGAGTGTCGTGCCCAGTATGGGCAACCCCAGCACAAGAAAGAGAGAGTCCAGAAGAGGCTTGTCAAAATTGTTAGGGGGCTGGACCACAGGACATGTGAGCAGAGCCTGGGAGAACTGGTGTATCTGACCAGGGGATACAGAGAAGATGGAGCCAGAGCAACAGTATGGTTAAATACTGGAAGAGGTTGCCCAAAGACACTGTGGAATCTCCATCCTTGGGAGTGTTTGGAACTTGACTGGACCTGAGAGATTACTCTGAGCAGTAATTATTAAGGCAGTAAAATGCATTTGCACTGGTTTTATCATTCATACATAGTCATATAAAGACAGTGACCATTCTGACTATTTGAACTCATATAAATTATACTGCAGTTCACATGCTTGCAAAGATAAATGACAGAACTTTTAAGTGCAAGTCCCCTATGTAGAAGGGGGACAGAATAGATGCTAAGCATATCTGCCTCCTCTGTAAATGCATTCTGACATGCTGATTCTCTGAGACACATATATGTAAATATGCTTAGTAAGTTTATGCAAAATGGCTGTGAAACTCATGTTTTCCTTGTTAAAAATACAGTTATTAATAACTGCTTATGAAAAATGTATTTAGGGTAGAATAATAAAAACGTTATCAAAGCTGCTGGGAAACCCTTATGCAAGGAAAAGCTACAGATAACAAATGCTGTCAGTGTTGGCAGATGAAGCTTTATTTTATGCAGCAATAGGTTTATCTTGCCTGTTTCATCATGTGGCATTTCAATAATTTGCTACCAGGAGAAGGCTTTACTATGCATCTCTTCTCCCAGGCATGTTCATAATACCCAGAGCAGTAAGTTTTCAGTCTACTGATTCTCTCTTGTTTCAGCTGATATTTTGGAACACGGGTTTTTAGATATCCCCAAACGGGAGAGAGGGGAACAACAAAAGATGGTATTTCCATACCCACCTTTTTTCCTTGCTTGATCACAGCACATTACAGAACCATTAATACAAATACAAAAGAGTACTTCCAACCTGAGAGGTTTGCCATTGATACAACTCAGCTCATAGTTTAGAGTTGCACAGCCAAAGACACTTTCAACAATTGTGATGCAAATATTTCAGATATGCAGCAAAAGGAAGAAATAATAGCACAGAATAATAAAGCATTGATACTGAAGAGATCTTTGTTTATCTTAATTTAGTTATCACTTCTCCTGATAGTGTAATGAAATTCTAGTAACTATAGTATGAATGCTGAATGTGTACCTGAAAAAGAAAGGTCCTTATTCATTTTTTAATAAAGTTCAACCATGTATGGGTGAAATGTGAAATAACAGAGACCTAGAATAAACAGCACAATACAAAATAACAGAAGTAGAGTACAGTGATATTGGATCATAATTTTGCTCTGCACAAAATTCTCATTATAGTGAACCTCATCATTCACTAAGTGCTGCCTTTTAAAAGGGACTTATTCATCCTTCTGAAGCTGGACTGCTTTTTAGTTGTGCAGAGCAAAATGTCTCATAACCATATGCTAATTATGTTCTTAGGTGTTTGTTTGATATGTATTTGTAAACACAATGTAAACAACACTTGAAATAGGCAGATAATTATATAGACAGTCCACAAAAATGCTTTTTAGTGTTAGCTCCACATGCCAATGAATTTAATAACAAAAAGCGATACATCTGGATGTGCGATGAGACTAATACTGAATAACCCTTTTACATCAGAGGTCACAGAATCACAGAATCACAGAATAGTCAGGGTTG
>VZSZ01010478.1:0-37430 GCA_013398815.1 Ibidorhyncha struthersii
TCCAACCCTGACTATTCTGTGATTCTGTGATTCTGTGCTCCGTGGTATTGAGCAGGGTTGAGCCACTGTTTGACAGAGAATGCACTGCACCCTGAAGGGGTTTCTATGACCTCAGAGGAGAGCACAGGCTTGCAAGGTCCCCAGTTAAGAGTAATGGTTAAAACAGAGGCTTCATTAACGGTCTAACACAAGAGCTATGAGCTTCAGACTTAAGCCTACTGTCCTCCATACGCTGCATAAGATGGAGAAGACAAGGAAGAGACCATAATATACTAGAAAAGAAAAAGAGGTAAGGTATTCTGCCTGCTGTCTTGGCTGACCCTGTATTTAAGAGTTAAAAAGAGTTTAAAAGTGTGAGTTTCATTAATCTGAGCTAGTAAGTCAGATTTATAGCTGGGTGTGTAACAAACTGATATTTCCCTGGGATGAAACACAGATGGGAACCCCTAGCAAGCCTTGTAAAAGGACTGCAGAAACATTGAACGCTACCCACATCCCTTTCTGCAAAATTTTTTTCAGGTAATTCAGGAATGACAGCAGACAGGATCTGGTCTTTTTTGCCATCAAATTGGCCAAAAAAGGATGACAAAGGTGAGGATCTCCAACAAGGATAAAATTAAGGCAAAGAAGTTACTTCTAGACACAGGGAGAAAATCAAAACCTCCAGAAGCAGTGAAGAAAGAAGTATTGTACGTTTTTAGCTTCACACCTCAATCGAGTTAATAAAAACCTCCAAAGAATCACTATACAACTGTATGATATCTACTGCGAAAATTCAATATCTACTGCCATTAACAACATCATTAATAACAAATGTCTGTTTAATTACTCTTGCTAAGATTAAAAAGGCCATTATTCTTGTAACTTGAGAAATTCATTAGCTGGAAAGTCTGTTTAATGCCAAATGCACCCCCCTTAAAGGCACAGGGTTTAATACTTGAAGGTATTTCTGCCATTCAGGCATTTGTGTTGCTTGAAGAAGCACTACCCAGCTGGGCTGAAGTTCATGCTGTGACAATAAGCATGTCATTTCAGAAACTCAGATGAAGCTACAGGGTGTTTGATAGCACTGTCTTTCCCCCAGAACTGTTAAAAATGCGCGGGGACAGAGTAGGTTCTCAGAAGTACCTAATTCGCTTTAGGACCCTGCACCTATATGAAGGGAAAAAAAAAATAATTTGAAAGATGGGCATTGGTAGCTATATCCCCTGGCAGATTTGGAAAATGCTGCCCTATAATGTAGTCTGTATAAATCAGCTTTCTCTTGTCATGTGCTGAGAAAGTCTTGCACCACTGCTGTAAACCCTAACTCTGTGGATTATGCAACGTGCACCTTCCGTAACCGAGTCCCCGTGCCTAACACTCGTGTTTGCCTTCCTGGTGAAGAGAAGAAAATGTAGCAAATGCGGCAGTGCCCGTTAATGCAGCAGTTTGGCTGATATCCATTTTTTAATGGTACTAAACTCTTAACGCACATTCCATCTCCAGAACCGAATGCGGTGGTACAAACAGTGCAATTACCTCTTTCTAAAGCATGAAACGCCGCAGTCCTCATTGACCTGAGTCCAGGGCAGGCAGAGGATCTGGTCTGTGGCAGAGACTGACACGGAAAAGTAAACACGTTTCCCACCTCCAAGCTCTACGCAGAAAGGCTATAGAAAAAAATAATTGCAGTTCACAGCAACAGCAAACAGGGATGAGTTTAGCAGGATAATTCGCTCTGAGGGATGAGAGGCTGAAGCCCAGTTTGTGTGTCCCTCTAGCTGGCTAACCTCCACATCATGCATGCCTTGTTACACTAGCATGAATAAGGCAGACATACCGAGCCAGGTGTCAGAAACGGAGCTTTCAAAAGAGAGCACCGAAATCTCAAAAAGTGTGCTGAGAGAAGGCTCACTCTGCACTAAGGCTGTTTGTGTGTGTTTTTGGTGATAACCACAAGCTACACTCCAATGCCTCTCAATACCTTGGGCATTTCACAAGAGCTGAATTAACTACCCAGTATAATGCATTTTTATTACTGGGTTGAGGGGCATTATAAAATATAAAGGGGCATTGGGAAAGTCTAAAACTGCAAAATTTATCTTTGTAGCAAAGGTAGTGACTTATGCTTTTTCCTTTGTTTCCTCAGAAAATGGCAACCATCATGGCTGCCATGGTCATCGACGTCATGATAACAGCAACCCATGAAGAGCTGTGCAGTTATTGGATGTGATGCAAGGGCAGCAAATTGAGACTGAGAGGTCACATTCTGAAAATGCTATACGTATCTCAGACCTTAAAGAGGTTTCAGAGCCACCAACCCCACTTCTTAGGTGTATTTGTCCTGTTTTTCTGTCTCTGGTGGAGATGTCTCCCAAAATCAGAAGTCCAGCTTTTTTATGTTGTTGTTACTGTTGTTTTAACCTCTCAACATTTCTCTCAAGTTGATGTCACCCCCAATGCACGTTTGTTTGGAGGTGACTCAATTTTTCCCATTGTGCTGCCTAGGGAACCCCACTATAGTGGAATATAGATGATTCTCCCTAAAAATAAAAGCTAGCACTAATAATACACCATTGGTTAGCACTTAGAGCTCAGGAATAGTCCTACCATGTGACACACTGGACGCTTTTACATAGTGAAAGCAGAATGACTTGAAATTATGAGGAAGTAGATATCTGGGGACCTGAGCAGTAATTCTGAAAATTTTTAGGTTTGGCTCCTAAATACGAATCTATTTGCCTTACCCTACTTACAGATGTCCAAAAGCCTTGTCTTTTACAGTCACTCTCCAGCAACATATAAAAGCGTCTCCTTCATGTTGGGCATCAGCATATGAATGTCTACCACAAAGTCACAAACATCTGTTAAAAGAGCTTTTTATAAGCCCTTCTGCCCCGTTTCTAGGTCATGCAAGAAGGTACACTAATTCAGTGTCAAGAGCAGTGGTATTGTGGGCCAGTAATTATGTTAATACAAATAATGATATGTACTTGTGTTACAGAAGCTTTTTCAGAGTTAATTTTGCAGTCAAGCAATTGCTTTGCTCTGTTTAGCTTTGCCTTTGGATAGCAAACGAAGTAAAACAACAACCGTAATTTTGGTCAGTCAGGAGTGCTGCAACTACAGAATTAAGGGGCTGTCTGTGAACAGAGGGCATTAACCATTTTCTTTCTGGCACAGTTTTCTCCTGCCTTGCTCCACCTTGTGAACCATTAGCGGCTGGCTTTGAAATGCCATATCCATCCAGTTATACCTTGCTTGTCTGAGAAATGTCGCATCAGAAGCCAGAACTGGGCTGGCCAAAGAGCAGTGCAGCAAACAAAATCACTATAGATTAACTGCAGTGATTTCTGAAATAGGTGGGACACTCACAACAAGCCTTGAAGTGTCTTTCACAGACCAGAGGGATGTGAGGGGTGCTGGTGTATTGCTTAGGCCCACGTGAATGGGTAACAGCACCCATATGTCCCAATTAGTTTAAAAATGCATAAACTGTGTGTGGTGAGTGTTTTAATAAGTGAGGAGCTAGATACAGCAGTGCTCCTGAGCAGCCGACCAGCCCTTATATCCAAAATGGGAGAGTCGGATTGCCTAGGCTTCCATTCTAATTTTTAGAGCTTAAGCCCGAATATGTTTAGTAGACACAAAATCTGCAATTTTGTTAACATCCTCAGTCAACTAACTGCTTGAAATAAGTGTAAGCATAATATGCAGGAGATAAATCTAGAAACGGAAAAAGCCTTATATGTGTATATGATTGCCGCATCCTTTTTCTCAGGAGCAGTATGATTACCATACATATCCAGCTATTATACACTCTGGGTTAAATTAACACATGGTGCCAACACAATCAGTTTAAATGATATTACCCCAGGGGTCAATTTGGACCATCACTTGCTAATTACATCCTTGAAAATTAATACCTTTTTTCTTTTACTTTTTTTTTAAGGTAAATAGTATTTTCTAAAATTATTTTTATGGAAAACAGGTTTTGTTTGTTTTTTTTTCGAGAAAATT
This sequence comes from Ibidorhyncha struthersii, assembly GCA_013398815.1. Classification (NCBI taxonomy): domain Eukaryota; kingdom Metazoa; phylum Chordata; class Aves; order Charadriiformes; family Charadriidae; genus Ibidorhyncha; species Ibidorhyncha struthersii. The sequence goes on from VZSZ01010478.1 coordinate 4,003, forward strand.
ACATATTTGCAGAGTTGCTGGACTTTTTATGCTGTTACAAGTTACATCTGGTTTTCTCCACTGCTGTTGTCCAAGCCAACTTTAAAGGTAGAGCTAATCCAGAGCAAGCCAAGGATCTGACTAAATTCTATAAGCCAAGAAACAGCCAAACCACAAAGAATATTTAGGCACGAGGCTCCTGCCCACAGCCCGGTGCTGCAGTCCCCAGGAATGCACTGTGATTGCTCTGCAACCTTGAAAAGCCTGGAGACGGCTGCCGGGTCCTGGCTGCAGCCTCTGCTGCTGAAACGTTTTTTTTTTCCAGCTGGGTTTCGTCTCACCCCTGTCAAGTCCATCCGTGAGCCGCCAGCCCTGGGGTAGGATTTTGGTGGCCCCCCACCGCTCCCCTTCGCCCTGCGGTGGCCGTCCGTCACCACCCAACGGGGTTAGGCAGGAGGATGGACAAACTTCCCAGGGTGTGAGGCTCTGCAAACACTCCCTCTTGCTCCTTTGCAAAAATAACTCAGGTCCACAAGCGCCTCTTCTTACGCGGCCAAATACCTGCCCCGGCAGTGTGGTTTGTTTTTTTGGTGTTTTTGTCTGCTTGTTTGCTTGTTATTAAATGGAAGAGTGAGCTGTGTATTTCCACTTCTTATAAGCTAGGCTGGCAGGAGGTGGTCATCTGGATATGGAGTGTCTAGCTGTACCTCTGGTTCACTTTATTGTGTGTTTTCCTCTCTCCTTGTTCTTTGCTCTGTAATTTCATTGTCTGCAGTATAACTCGAGCCTTGCAACTGAGTCTGAGCTTGCTAAGCAAAATTCTGGCCCCAAAAATGAGTTTTGCAGAAGATTTCAGTGAGAGCAAAGAAAGCGTAGATATTTATCCCCTGCATGAAGACACTGTATTAACTATATAAATCTTAATATCACCTCTATGTTTATTTGTAGTGATATGGCATTAAAACCACCAGTAACATCATAGCTGCAGGGCAGTATTCATATGTAAAATCTTACTTGACCCCATGATAAGAATCTCTGGCTACGGGCAATTGAATATTCAGCATGACAAATGGCCATATAACCGAAAGACACACTTCTGCTTCTGTCTCTCATTCCTGCAGCTGTAGTGTTTGAACATACATGTTTCTTATATCTTCTCTTCAAAAGGTAGATCACATGCAGGTAAAGAACAGATGAAATATTTTACTGGGAAAAAGTCCACACCGAAGTTAACAGGAACAAGTTTATTAAATAAATGGGCTGATGGTTCACCATCTTAATCTCCCACTCTATTTACCTGTGTATGTGGATGCGTGGACAGATATTAGCGTGTCTCCAGGCAATGTGAGCATCCACAGATATAAAGTGGTATTGCATTCCGTCATCCCGTGGAAGATTTAAACGTCCCACCGAAATGAAATCCCTTTTACTGTTCTCTCCCCGTTTTGCTCTCTAACCCCGTCCCCAGACCCCAGAAAACGCAGCTTCCCTGTGTTCCCAGAGCTGTTACAAAACCGAGAAGCTCACACGATCATCTCAGACGGACAGAGCTGGTCGTCACTCATCGTGCCCCGACCTGTCCGGACACCACGTGCTGTTTGGGAGCTTTTTCATCCTTCCTGTGTGTCTGCTCTCACTTCACTCTTCCCCAGGGGCTGTTCCCTTCCTCTCCCTGTCTCTTTCTCAGTACTTCAGCAGACATTTCTGAGTCCCTCCTCCAGTCTTTCCACCAAAAGAGGGGAGGTAGCATTTCTTTCATCAATGTGGCTTGCCAGGCTGAGGTGTTGCTTGGACCTGCAGAGGTGAGGAGAAACATCTCTGCTCCGCAAAGCTCCGGCTGCTGTGTGCCAACGCCAGAGCTCGGTGCAAAGGTCGCTGACAGCTCCAGGCTGGCTGGATGGGCAAACGTCCTCAGCTTGGAAAAGAAGCTGAAATGAAGAAGCAGGAAAGATTTGGGAAAATTAATGTATCAGAGAGCTACCCCTCCCAGAGCTACATCTCCCAGATTTCGCTAAAGAAACTGCACTCCTGACAGACCCTTAGGTTTGGTGAGGCTGTTCCCCTTCCTCAAGTACCTACGTCTTCCCTTCAGGAGATACATTGGCCATAACCAGCTCCAGGTCCCTTGGAGAGCCTGTTTTGAATATCCTCTCCCCACTCCTTCACTATCAGCTTCCATTTCTGCTCACCTTCCCCACACTCCTTGAGAATGCTCTTGTGCAACAGCCTGCTTCCAAGAACTATCGGTCACAAACTGCAATTATTTATATGAACATTTTAATAGATTTTCTGCCTCTGACATCTTCTACCTACCTAAAAGGAAGATTTCAGGGTTAGGACTGGTAAACATTTTTAATTATTTTTTTTTTAATAAATTACGAATCAGGATTACAGAGCAAAAGTAACAATTTCAGAATCTTACTACTCACACATATATGGGTTTAATCACTTTTTCACTCACTCTTCTGGTGTTTTCAGAGTTCTGCTTTGTGCTAGTAGCCTTCTTGGTGGTTATCAATTTTGTTTAATTCGCAAAGAAAAGCCATGCTCTTTGATTCTTCTTTGTAATTTAAACAAATTGCAAACTAGTTATTCATAAACACGGCCATCTTTCACTTGAGAAAGCAAGAACCAAAAGATTTTGCCTTAAAGTGGCAGCTCCCTGTCTTGTTAAGACAGATGTGTCCTATTCACTAGGAAAAAACAACAGCAAATCTGAAGGCCATGCTGTCGAAACATCATTTTTCATGCCATTTGGAGAAATAACTGGTGCAATAGAGATGAAGGAAAAACAACTCAAATTTTAGGTGCATATTAGAAATATAGGTCCCTTTTTTAACATCTTGGTTTTTCCATGTTCCAAATAGCTAGCTTACATTCCAATAATCTTCTTTAAACTAGTTTTTCTTAACCTTTTTAAAGATTATTTAAAATAGCATCAATAATTTTAAGTTAAACCTAAATTTATATGAAACACCTTCTGTGCCTATTGCATTCCAGTCCTTTTTTTTTTTTTCTTTTTTTTTTTTTTTTAATTAAGGAGATTCTAGCAGTCATTTCTGACTGCTGTGGCATCTCTCTGCAAATCCTTTCTTCAGCTCTGCTACACTGAGCTTCATTTGTGTCATTCAAATCTTTGCTCTTTAAATATCCTCTTATAAATTTATTATGGCAATACATTCATATCTTTAAGTTTAATCTGAAACTTCGATAACAAGCAGGAGATGGAATAAATGAGTAGAAAGGAGACCAGATAAAAATTAAAGTACTGTTCTGTCATTGCCCATATAAACTATTAGGGACACTGACAGGGTGGTATTTTAATTTTGTCCTGTTATCCCTCGCTTCCTCCACCCAACTTCACTCTTCCATCTTCAGCTTGTTACCAAAGCTTCTGATTAAGCAGTATTGGTGCCATACAACGTGCTCAGAAGATCTTTAAAAAGCAGGAATATGAGTGACACCAGGTAAGCATCAGTGTGCTACAACCCAGCAGAAAGGATCTTTTCATTCATTAATTCGATATCCCAGTGATCCTAGCAGAAAAACACCCTTATTGTCTAAATAATGACAAAAACCCAGCAACATTTACCCCCATTGCTCCACCCAGCCGTGATTTACAGTGATACTATGTGATCAGTTGTTTTTTCCGCAGCTCACGTTACGATGCTAACGCAAAATCTATTCGCAGGCCTCTTTCCAGCCCCCTCTAAAGCAAATAGTTCAGAAGTGTTTTCACTGTGTAACTAAGAATCTGAATGTTGGATTTCTTAACATTCAGGTATGACTGTTTTCTCTTTCTTTCAGTTAAGGGAGAAGAAAACAAGCCTTTTTTCAGTTTTCTTATTTGTTGAGTATCCAGGTAACAAACTACTTAAAATCAAGCAAACAAAACTTGATAATTGGCCCCCATCCCCATCTGAGCCGCAGAAGGCTGTAACCATGGCAACGTGTGGTTTAGAGCAGACCATTTCGTGTACCTTTCAGGATTTAAGCTTGTGAGAATCTATCCATNCGCCAAAGAACAAACAGGAACGGACACTGCAAAAGACAATAATTAAGGATGAGTCAAGCACAGCAGGTTGTCAGAAAGCTCTCCTGCAAATGTGTTTTCTCATGAGCTAAGAAGCCTGAAACAAAGTTAGTCATACATCAGCCCAAAGGTCCAGCATCTTTTCTTTCTGTACGTAACTCTTATTGAAAATGTATGTACATATATCATTAAAGAACTATGCCTATGGAAAGAAATTTAAAAAAGCCAAACCCAGCACACCCAGGTTTACCATCTGGCAATGTCTTCTTAATCATGTGAATTCAGAATCTAAGGAAGCTAAGTCAGTTGAATACTTTCCTGCCCTTTTTCCCCGTTACACAAGGTTTTATAGGTTTCTTCTACGTAATCCAACCATCCTTGTGTGTTTATGCTTAATACCTCTGTAACATTACTGTGTTCGTAGAGCCGTGCATATTATTTTGCTTTCTTCCTGCATCCTGCTAATTAAATTTTATTTTTTAATGTAATTAAGAGTTGGTCTTGAAATCCATCCTGCTAATGTTAGTTTTTTGTTTTCCTTTTGAAACGGAAACTACAAACACAACAGATTGTAGCTGTCTCTTTTTACAGGAGACAAGTCGCATTGTTTAACCAGAGCCTGATTAGGCAAATCAACTGACATGAGAATGAGTGGTTGCGCTGAAGAGGTAATATGCTGCACAAGGTAATACTCAGAAATATCTTGACATGGAAATCTAAAGAAGAGGTCTGTGTTCAGCATTCAAAGGAATTAGATTTGAATCAGAATAAAAATATTCTGAGTCAGAATGAAATATATTCCTGTATTCTCACACACTGTGCTAATACTCTCTGCAGCAAATGAAAGGGAAACTATTATATATAGGATCCTTTTCAAGAGTGGATATCCTTTAAATGGGCAAATTCCAGACTCTCTGCAGGGCTCTAAGGCTGGAGCCCGGTTGGGTTAGTGGCTGGAGTAGGTGACATGGAAAACTACATCACAGTCGGTGTAACACCATAAAATGTAAGAGACACACAAACACTCTCTACCAACAGTACAATAATCAGAGCAAGTGCTTGTATCTGGGAGTACACATTGCTTCGCATCCCTCTTTTTCTTTTTTTTTCTCTTTTTTGGGTAATTGTCGTTATCCTAGGTACCCTATGCATCTTTCTAAAAAACAGTAGTTTACAATAAAAAAGAACTTGGGGGAGGGGCCAGTTACAATAATTAGAGGTGGCCTACTGTCAGATTGGAGTTTTGCATGTCAAAAATCAGGTTTTAGAACTGCATAAGCAGGTATTCTTGGTACCATTTCTCTAATTTCAGAGTAAAACCTAAGACAGACCCTCTGGTTAGATTATTGTTAGTGTGCTCCTACCAGTCTTACTGCCATTACTATTGCTGTTAACACTACTTCTACTATTACTAATACTATATTTTTTTTCAAGGAATAAGCAGGATTTTATTCATCAGCAAATAAATATTGCTTGCTGTTTAATTTTATCCTCAGAGAATTTTGCATCTTGCACACTTTGATAGAAATATAAGCTCATTAACAGAATATTTTTTAACCAGACCATTATGACTTCATTTTGAATCAAAGCTCATTAAAACAATTATAATCAAATGTTTCATTTTCTTTTTCCCTTGTGAGGAACAGCTGAAAAGGTTATGTTTGTTTTTCTTTATCTGAATCTCTAGGGCTATATAAACAGACTACTTGGACTTGTTTGTGCTCCTTTTTCTTTACATTTAAGGGTTTGTTGGGCAGAGCACGCGTGAGCGCTGCTCCTGGGGTCATCCGTGAAGACTGGCAGCACAACAAGTTGCAGCCCAGACCACACAAAAAATCAGTGGCGATTTTCAGTTGCGCGCCCGGGGATGCTGCCTCACCGCCAAAGGTCCGAACCACGGCCATCTCTTCGTGCTGCATCCTTGGCAACCACGTGGGAGCGTGCACGTCGGGGAAGGGTTTGCAAGGGGTTTGCCTTCCCTGGCTCCACTCGCCGGGACAGACACACTGTGAGCAGGAGCGAGGGGTAGGGGGGCGGAGAGGTTGAGGTGGAGAAGATCCTGGCCTTGGTCTGCTGTCTCCTACCCTACAGGCCAGACAGCACGAGTTTCTCTGGGTGTTTTTGCCTCCAAACAGCAAAATTGCTTTCACACAAGCAGAACCGGGGCTCGTCAAACAGACCGCTCATGTTTTGTGGGTTACAGGCACCATCCATAGACACTTGCATGCCACAGTCACTAAGCACAAACCCCACCGAACCTTAACATTTAAAAACAAATGTTGTGCTTAATTCTTTGGTGCAGAAAAATATCTCCTTTTCTTTCCACACGATCACTTAATGACAACATCATTACTGTTAAGCCTGACACCGTGCTTTCAGTAAAGCATACCTCTATTAAGCAGTCCGTCATTCGAAACAAAATTACCAGCTCTGTTTAAGACAAAATAAATCTGTACTTCAAACCTAGTGAATATGTGTAACAATAAATTTAGAATTAAGGGATTTTACCCTGAAAGAGCATTACCTTTGTATGGAAAATGGTGACTATTTTTTTCTCTGAAGTAGCTAGAAAGTACACAGCATGCAAGCCACAAGAACAGCCCTTAGCTACATTCCGACATCACTTAATTATAACATCAAACATTAATTGTTTTTCAGCCGTGAGACTAAAAGCTGAAAGCTCAACATGGGTTAACAGCTAAAAGTTCTGTGTACAAAATTTTGCTCAGGAAGGACAGTCTTCCCTGTTTCTGTTGAAAATACAAATCTTCTCCATCCTGAAATGGCAGAATTTCTGTACACGCCTAGTGTAACCTCCATTCCCATGCAAACAATCAGCCAGTACAAGGCAGAACATGTACAAAGCTGTGTGATGACAAAGCATCAGTAACGCAAATATGAAAAAAAAATGTCGACTTACACTAGTGCATACTTTTGCTCCTAATAATTGACCTAAAAGTTGACATCTAATTTTGAGGGAAGAGATAATACAACATGAAAGGCCATATTTAAAAGTAAATAATATGTGAGCACTTTGTAGCAGCAAAGTTTGCTGTGACAGATGTACTTCTGGGAGCCACCTTTGCTGATGGTTAAGGTAATCTTTTGGATTTACAGGTTGAAGCCAATACTTTCTGGGCTTTAGAAAGAGCCTAGGAAGGAGCCACCTCTTCCATCTGTCCAACGGGGACAAAGTCAGTGTTTGTTCAGCACCGTGAAGGACTGAGTTGTTCAGCTGGCTTTCCCAGACCTGTTAGGTGTCCTTTTGTTATTTCCAATTTATGGACCAGGTTGTGAGGTTTAGCTGGTGCCTCACGACCTAGGGTTTGCATGACTTCTCGGCAATATATAGGAATGGCTTCCACAAAATCTTCCAGATGAGTATAATCATAAATGATATAGTCTAAGCACGGATATGCAATTCTGCAATTCTATGTTTTAACTTAATTTTGAAACACTTTACAAGTGTATTGTTAACTCAAGCAGGAAGATCGCTGCCTTTGTTTTTTTTCTTTTCCTCCTTTTTTTTTTCTTCTTCTTTATTCTTTTTTTTCCCCCCCTCCCCCAAACTAAAGCAAGACTAAGGGATTTCAGAAACACAGACCAGGAATTCCTGTGGGTGTCCTTGCATGTTAATGGAAATGGGAGTTCTGCGCTTTCCAGACTGCAACATAACTGTCTGTTTTTCTATAGACAGATCTTCCACAGGTGATAGATCAAAGTCAGGTGGGCAAGCAATGCTGTTTTAAGTGACAGCTCATAAGCATTAAATAATACCCCATCTCTAGACGCCCAGATAATTCTTATAATAAAACAAAACAAACAAACAGGTATCAGGAGTGCTGCCCCAAAAATTAATAGAGAGGCCAGTTTGCAATTACAGTTCATTTCCTCAGACTGATTCCATGTGCAGACCTCTAAACCAATGGACACTAGATTTACTTCAGATTTAAATCAGTTTAGCTTTCAGGGTGAAGCTGTCAACTGTGTTGTCAGTCATACTGAGTAGGCTGACAGGGGTGGAAAGAAAAAAAAGGAGGTTGGGGGATGGAGGGATGCAAAGAAACAGAAATGTTGGAGTATGCCTACACCAGTGCTTTCCTTGGTCCTTCCTAGTTAAAAAGTTGCTTCCCAGAGACAACAAGGGTATGAGATATGAAAGACATTGTATTGCATGATGGAATATGTACATTTTTCAATTTTTTTTTAAACTCTGTTAGTCAGGAGCGGCAAGCATGACCCTTGTGTCAAGTCTGGTCTGCATCTGGAGCATTTTGCAGTGGTCAAAGAGAAGGACTGTTTCTCTCAGGACAGTGCTGCTCTGTCCACACTTCTCCAGCTCCCGTGCCATGGCTGCAGTCCTCTGCACCCTACTCAACAGCTGCCAAGTGCATTCAAGACCCTCTTGCCTGCAGAAAAGCAAGGATTTCCCCTTCATAATGAACTTTGCCTGGAACACCTGATTTTTCTATAAACTAGCCAAAAGATTTTAAAATAATTTTTGTTATCGTTGTTGTTAATTATTTGTTTTAAGGAAGGCAGCAGACTGGAAGGCGGTGACCTACTCATGGATCCTGAGATCATTTAAAGTTGTACAACGCAGGCGGTATGGCCAAACCCAGACATTCCAAACTCATGAATCAGGCCCCATAAACCATGAGATAGTCATGAAATAATGATCTTAAAAAAGAAAGAAAAAAAAAAAGTTGGGTTCTCTCCACTGCCTTCTGGCTTTGTCAACTTTTAAGGTACACATGAGATCAAATTTTGAAGTTTTCCTCATCAAATATGAGGGCTTTATTTTATTCTATTTTTTTTTTCTTTTTGAAAGGAAAGCCAAGGCTGTTGAAATAACACATGATACATGGAACTTTGGTTTTCAAGAAAAACATCAAATACTATCACTTTTCTGATAACATCACAAGAGCTGGCAACAAAGGAATATCATCTATACATTGCAATGGTCTTTCCCAGGCACTTTAATAAGACTTACACATTTTATATTCTAGCTGTGCTTTAATTAAAACCAGTTACTTTCTTTTGTTTGAAATAGCTGAAACAATTCAGCACTTTAAAAAAGAAAGGAAAGAAAACAGAAGAAAGAAGCTATCTGGATGGGTTTCTAATAGTGGGTGTAAATCCAGTCATAATCAAGATTTATTTATACAAATCATTTCAGTGGGAAAACAGAGCCTCCAAAGTGTGCATTCAATTAAGTATCATACCAAACCTTTGTTATCCTTGCGTTAGACCTGGCTAGTGTTTATGTGCATTGTTAGTCAAACATAACAATATCATAATCATAAATAATTCCTATTTCTCATGAAAGGCTGACTCCAGCCTAAACTGTTGGGGCTTTGCATTTCTGTTGGTACTTGCAACTGCCTGAAAGCAAAAGCAACTTTATTATTACAGACTGAATTGCCATCAAATATTAACTTACGAACTCTCTTCTGACTTCACAAGATTGTGTGGCATTTTTGCCTGTTATCTGAAATGTTTAATAATGCATTAGAAGACCAAAATTTCAGAAGAATTTGTTTGAGATTTCTTCTTTGGCTTCATCTGCAGTTCTCAATGAGCAATGCATCATCCAAACACATTATAGAAATTAGAGTCTGCATTCCATTATGCATTCAGACATTTATAGCAGAATGATAAACCTGTCTGTACCTCAGGGAGTTGGCTTTATAAATCAAGGCTTCCTGTAAAAAGATTACATTCCTATTTGAAATTATTGGGGTTCTATATCTTCTTTCCATATCGAGTTATAATATACATCAGAAAAGAAAAAGAGAATGGAATTAAAGTGGGGGAAAAGTGATGTTTTATTAGAGGCAAAATATGTTACTATTTTATTTTGATTTTTCTGAAAGAAAGCGGAGATTCTACAGTTTTAGGTTTGAATGCTTCACTATTCTGGAGCTTATACAAAAACACCTGATCTCTCAATCTGTTTTTGAAACTTATCTGCTTCTGTAGCTCCAGAAAACATCAGAAGTCTTTCATGTATTTATCATCACTGAACTCCTCTGAGGGAAGAAAATAGTGTTATCACTGTTTTAGAGATCAGATGTTAAAGCACAACTTATCAGGTCTCAAATGCAACTCTGACAGAGCAGGGGATTGATCTAGTGTCTCCCACCCCCCAGATCACACAGAGGGTGGAAGAATGGGAAGAGCAGTCACAGGAGCATCCCTTCTCAGCAAGCGGGATCGGACAGGTCAGGATATATTCCCTGAACCCCTTAGCGCAAGGAGGAGAATTGGATAGGACATTTCCTAGCATGGAAGTCCCAGAGGCAACCTAGCATAGTGCATATGAATTGCCATGCAATCTGTCCCTCGGACAAGATGCTCCTGCCAAGGTCAGGATTTGAACTGTCTTAGTAAATGTGATGAGCAACCAGTCTGCTAATGTGTGCAGAGCAGATATTTGAGCTCCACAGGGGGCATTCACTCATGGCCATGCTTATGTCTTCTTCCACCGCACAGCAAACATCCCCCTCAAGCCTCACCTTGACCTTCCTGAGATGTCTGTCTTGCAAATTATCACCAATGCAACAGAGATGGTGGCACAAGACCAAGTGAATAGAAGTATAAAGGTAATATTTTGCCTGAAAAAAAAACATAGGTTTTCTCTCTAATGTCAAGCAGGCATAATATCCTGTAAAAAAAACATTTGGCATGCTTTAGGTTAAGAAGCAGGTACACATGGCATGGTTTCTTGGGATGAGGAACTTACCACTAATGATGTGGAATTGGAAATATTAAGAAATATAAGATATTAAGGAATATAGGAAATAGGATGGAGAATGTGAAATTATCTATTACTTTCTGCTTACATCTGTGAGTACTTGACTTCATTTAATTTATAAGTCAGCAAATTGGATAATTCTGTCTGTTCCGGAATTTTCACTGAGAAACTACTACAAAATACATCACTAATTTTATCCTGGGCATATTCAATAACCAAAAGGAAAGAGATGGATTTCAGGATGGAGGTGCATAAAACCAGCAATTTTGGTGGCAGGAGAATGTCCAAAGTCTCCTGGCTTAGTGTTTAACACTGAAATGTACATATGAACTGGCAAACATTCTCATTTTTTTTATTGAAAATTTTGCATCTGAATTTCAGAACTCATTAAAAAAACACCATGAAACATTCAGCTAAATTGAAAAAGTCCTGTTCTCCTAGGTCCAATCACTTAGTCCAATGAATGGCCTGAAATTCTACTAAGACAGTAGAGCTAGGTCTTCCGGGTCTTTAATTTATACCACAAGTGATACCCACAGTGACTTCAGCATCTAAACATTAACTTCATTTAAGCCACAGTGACTTATCATCTATGCATTAACTTTATTTTATTCACTGATTTGAACAGAGCTCTTTAAGGTTAAAATGCCTCTTGAGAACTGCAGGTTACCTCCACCCTAAACTATTGAATGGCTCCATGGGTCTGACAACCACCAAAGGACACTGGTGTGTTCATATGACATGAGACTTGCGCCTTGAAAAATAAAAGATTTTCACATGTGTGTAAATGTAAGCATCCTTTTTTTTCTCCCCCTCCCCNAACATTTTCACATTTATATTTTTCTACCTAGAAACAAAGGTTTCATATATGATTCTTAAACTTCTCAAAACTTGAACTACGTGTTTATTGTATGGCACTTAGGTATCCCGTGTTAAATGTAAGTTATTTGCTACTCTACCCTTAAAAACCTACCCAAAATTTAAGTATGATAAGTTAATTTGATCAGGAAAATTTATCCTACATTGTTGACTTAATCTGGGATTTAGACTCAGGAAGTCATGGAAGTGAAATCTGCAAGATGAATCCTATTTTACAATCAATAATCCTTACTCTTTCTCAGTTTGTTACAATTAGAGTTGTAGCGCAATATAGATAAGGACTCAGGAAGTTTAACATATACAGTATTGATTCCTCTTTGTGCTTGTTTTTTATTTTATTTTTACATTATAAAATACTCCCAAGAGATGCAAACAAAGCCTAAGGAGGCCAGACGTAGATGCTGTACCAGCACTACAGAACAAAATAATTCAGCGTATGCAATCTTAAAACCATAACCATTAATCTTTTGATGCAGCGCATCTCTGAGTGTGGACTCATAAAGTATATAATAAAACACAGATATGCCACAACAATTGAAGGCAAGTCCTGCCTTTTCTCAGCCATGTGACTTGCAACAGCAGAAGAAGAGCACAGGAACGAGCAGAGGGTAAACTCTAGGGGAGCAAACCACCGAATCACGTTATGCTCTTAGCCCTTAAGTTCCTTTAACATTTTGAGTTTTGCAGATCAGACTATAGAACCACCTGTCTTGTGGTGATGCTGTATTTTGGTTGGTTCACATTGTCCACTGCCAAGCTCTCAGACGGTTTCACTACCTAAAAAAATTTTAAAAAATTAATTGTCTGAGTGAAACTTTGTCCAAACCAAAAGTTGGAGTTTGGGGATATTTCAGAATGGGGTTAGCCATATCTAAGATGGGGCTAGTGAAAAAATGACTTTTTTTTTATTTATTTTTCATCAAAGAAATCACCAAAGTGTTTTCTCTGAAAAGTTTGAATTAGTCAGTTTCTAAGGAACGTTATGGACGATTGACAAAGGTTGGCATTTGAATCACGTGTGTGGCTTTGGCTGTTTCTGGGAAAGTGTACCCAAATTTAGACAAAATCACAAGCCTATTTTACAGCTCACAGCTGCAAAGGAATTCTGTGGAAGCTGTTTGAACTGCTGCGCAAAACCAATGCAACTAAAATAACAGAAAACAGCACATCTGACTGGGGATCTCTTTGCCCCATATTTATGTGTGGGATCTTTAGTTACAGCTTTTTATCCCCTTTTTCCATGAAGCAGTGTTGTGATCCACAGAAGAGAATGTTAAAAAGCAAATAACACTGTTTTTACAGCAAAGCTTTAAACAAAGCAAAGGGTAATATATTTAAGAAAGAAAACAAAATATCAGAGATCTCATCATTAATCACCAACCATCCTAGGCACTAAACGGCACAGTCATCTTTGAAAAGAATAGGATGCGAACATATAATTTAAGATTGAATGATAAATTATGGTCATCTTTTTTCTGCTATTTCCTTACTTGCAAGTCCCTCGCTTTGTGATCTTATTAATGTAGTCTCAGTAACAACTGTGTTGCAGTCATAGTGAGCAAAGGTGATATGAAAAGCAGACTTTCTGGGAAAATCATCTATTTAATCAAACAAGGTCTGGGGAAGCATGCAAACTTTTTTTCTCTGATGCTCTGCAACACGGTATGTGTATGAGTTGTGTGTGTGTATCTAATATATAAATAATATAAGAAAGACATGGTTCATGTGTGAGAGAAAAATCCCATTGAACTATAACATTACCAGATGTTATTTTTCTAGTACAGTGTATATGCAGAGAGTAGCTTCCCCTTAAATAGCTTGCAAACCTCCTCGTGCTGTTCACTGTAGTCGTTGTTTCAGAGCCACCAGAAACCAGCCAGAGCAGCAATATGTATATAACTGGGCTTTGCATGTTTGTATATTTTTAGTAAACATAGTTATTTGGTACCCAGCTGTGCCCCTGTGGTTTTTTCATATTGGTTTTGTTGTTTAAAGATCAAAAAGCGCAGGCATATACTGTACATTGTAAAGAAAGGAAATGAGGAGGCAAAACTTAGATAATTTAAAAATCTCTCTGGCGCCTCTCCAAAACACAAAATACAACTCTAGAGATATCCTTGAATATTGCATTATGTACCTTGTGCAGAGCCAGGATCTCTGTGCTGTTTGGTTTGCATTACTTGAACTTCCAAGTAGTGAAATTCTCTTGGTATTGGCTTCCACAACCTCATTATCTTTTGTACCATCAGCTACAAGGGCCTCAAAGAAGCAATTTTTAACTTTCAAATGTGACTAATGTAACCATTTAACTCTAAAAGGCCTTTTGTTTCATGTCTGAATGTGAAGATGTTTTTCTTCTAATCTTCTTTCCTTGACAATAATGTGAACTGTTTCGCAGACTGTGGAGAACTTTGTCTCACTGAGGGGTTATTAGTGATTTCTCCATTTACTCCGTGGGATCTTCAATCACATGAAAGTATCTCACAAAGGAAAAAAAAAATTACTTTATAAAGGAAGGTGATTGAGATGTGTAAGTGTAATATCAGTGTAAACTTCTCTTCATTTGAGCAAAATGGCAGGAGTGAGAAATTTGCTCTGTGCACTGACTGCCCAAAACCGGGGAGGTCCTGACCAAGGCGTTGTGTGAGTGGTGTGGTGAAACCTCAGTGGAGTTAATCCATACGGATCCAAGAGTTTGATGGGGACTGATAGGAAACACAATAGACTGGAGAGCAGCTGGTTGCAAGAGGAGCACAAGCCAGGAAAATGTATAAGAAACAGTTATGAGTTTGGCCTAGGGGAGAGAGGGGTCATCTGTGCATACAGTGTCCTAGAAAGGCAAACTCAGTTTTATGAGCGAGGCACTTCTCTATTGTTTGGTTCTACTCTGTGCCAGGACAGATTTTTAGATCAAGAAATACCTTATTTCTCTTTCTTAACTTTTGGGTGTTTTTTTTTTCTTTTGTGGTAGAAACAGCATTTCTGGGCTTGAAATCTCAGTTATCACTTGAGCCAAAAAAAACCCAAAATTAGTGAGTTCTGGAATTACTGTAAGGGATGTGCATTCAACACAAATCTGTGGTGCTCATATCCAACACTTTGTATCCTCTGAGAATTATCTTTTAAATAAATAGTACCAGCCCAAGCAAGTGAATCCTTACACTGCAAAATATCCAATTACTTCTGTGTGTCCTCCACTTGAAGAACGGTTTCTGGATGTGGGCATGCAAAGTGCTTTTACTGTCATATTCATCTCCGATAGGCCGTAAATAAAATGTGTGGGCATGTGTTGATGTACTTCCCTAGAAAATACAAATGCCACAAGTATTATAGATTAACGTACATGGATCCCGGCAAAGTGTTCGCGGATCAAGATTTTTTTCCCAAATGAAGTCTCAGAGCAAAAGTGTGCCCTGAAGATGTGCGTGAAGTTCCTGTTGACAGCAAGGGGGCCTGAAGGCACACACATCCAAAGGCAAGGTCTGGACCACAGTCACGCCACAGGAGAAACGCCGACACTGAAACTGGGTTTATTTAAGTTCATAAAAACACAGAGCAAGATATCAAAGTATAGTTATGAGCACGCAGGGAGAGAGGGAGATGCGTGAACCAGGCCGTGGAGAGACCGCTCTGGAAGAAAGATGCAAAGTGACATGTTAGAAAAGCAAACATCTGGCATACATAGAAACAAAGGTTGTTTGGATAAAGTGAAAAAGCAGTCACTCAAAAGTGACTGGAAGATTACGCATAAACCAGCTTTTGAAGCTCAAATGAGAGGGCAGTAATTAAAATCCTAAGAAGCAAAGGAAGCTTTTGGGAACCTAAATTCTAGTTGAGTCAAAACAGGCACTGATGGAGCAGAGTTGTCTGGTCCTTAACTCAGAAATCTACATAGAGAAGAAAAATGAATGGAAATTCACATTCGTTTGGATCACACTGTTTCTAGATAGCTCTGTGTACAGTATAGTCACATCTCAATGGAAGTAACATTTCTTTAGATATCTATCACTTTCCAATATAGAAATTAAAATGAAGAAATAACCCCCCTTATATTTACTTTGAATTCCATGGGATAGAAATTGTCTTACTTGAGATGTGGAAAATTATTCAGAAGATGTGTGTGTATATAGGTAAGTGTGTAATAAAGACTGATGGGCAGATATGTATGCATGTCAATAAATATCTATGAGTTTGTATCTACAGTGGCAGCAATACAAAATTTTAAAATTCTGTCTTGCAGTAGCATCTGACAGCTTTTCTGAAGTACTGATGTTAGTAATACATTGAGTCTTCTATATCCAGTGGATTAGTCCTGTGCAGGACAACTGTGAAGCACTCGGTAACATTGCTGTGAGAGTTCATGCATAAACTCATTTTAAATCATTTTCTTCCCAATCCCTTTTCCAGCGGATGAGTGTCCACATTCAAAAAAAATCTTTATTGCTGCCATCAGTGGTCTGTCAGGGAAAGCTGCCCTGCTGCTGCCCTCATCCCTGGACCGAGGAGCTCTGGAATTACTGCTGCATGACCTGCAGCCCAACACACAGGACTGGTCCAGCCACATCAAGAAGGACGCAGCATGAAATCAGCCAGCAACACATATTTACGGGTTTAATGATATGGAGAAGGAAGGGCAAGGACTGTGGAAAGTTTCGCCTTCACCCACAGCCCACAGCCTGTTGCCCTCCTCAACATCCCCACCACCGCTCTGCACCGATGTTGTGTAGACCGATGTTGTGTAGACTCACCGATGTGAGTGCAGACTGCCTCCAGCATCCTCAAAGCAAATGCATTGCAACTCCTACCCACGTATTTCCACAGCCAAGCACAGCACGGATGGCTGTTGATTTAATGAAAGGGAAACACACTGATGCTTTCTTCCCCAGGTCTTTCCTCCTCCCTGGTTCAATTCCCATTTAATTGCAGGTGGCAGAAGCAGATCCAGCATCAGCACTCATGAAGAAGCTGAGACCCCACCTGTGTCGTATCCCATGTTGGGACCAAGTCTCCATGTCCCCTGATGTGGTGGCATTGCTCCATGCCACAAACCCTGGGCAGGGAAAGGACCCTGTGCCCGCAGCAGCCGGCACCACGTGCGTTTGGGGGACTGGAGAGACCATGGTGCACCATGGCCTGCTTGGGGGACACGCAGCTCCATCGCACCTCCCACCCTCCAGCCCCTCAGTCTGGCCTCTGCCCTGAAGAAACAACTGAAGAGAAAAAGTAATCTAATGCCAAAAGTGAAAGAAAAGCCTCAAACTAAAAGGGATCGATTATTTTTTTTTCTGTGAGACATTTTGTTTTCAGACAGAAATGCCTTTTCAGCTAAACAGACAAAAACATAGCCTATTTTTTTTCAAAGAAATGCTATCTCTCAGACAAAACTTGAAAATAGAAAAATGTTTCTACAAACATTTTCATGGAAAAAATGTCCTGATGAGCTCTACTTATGATGGTTTCAGGGGGGTTATTCTGTAATTTCTTTTCAAGCAACACTCTCTTTGACCTTACAGTTGAGTAAAGTTTCAAGATCTGACCTTAAAAGTTTCATTTTGACCCCACCACAAGGAGTATGCATAGATTGTTTTATTCATACGCACACAGAATTCACTTTGAAAGATTAACTTTTCAAATTAATCCCCCAACATCTACAAGTATTTATAAGCTGAAAAACAATAATCAGTTTTAATATAATCTCGTGTACTGAAGAAAAGAAATATATTGTTTCCATCTGTCAATTAAAATGTTCACTTGAAGTGAGTAACCTACAGTTACCTTGTAGGTAATTCTGCTTAATCTCATTGCTCAAATAAAGCCAAATATATTTGCTTGCCTATAGTAAAAAAATCCATGACTGACTCTGTACAGCAACATACATAAAATCATGAGAACTGTTATTTAGTATAGAAGGTTTTTGTTAACACTACCTTTATCATATATTTGTTTTAAAGTTCCTTATGTGCTCTTTGTAAAGATCAATTATTTTATTATTTTAAGACTTTTATCTTTTTATCAGTTATTTGCTAATACAGTGTTTCACTTAATGTCCCACATTTGCTTGAACTGCCTTACAATAAAAAGAATTCCTTTAATCATTTCAGACATTTTAGCAAGCAATCATTTATATATGTATGTATGTACGTATGTTAGCAATTAAGGATACCTTTAATATTAACCTAATCAAGCTCCAGTCTGTGGTTAAGTAATCATCACTTTTGCTTCTGTGAGATCCTCCCTTTCATATATTTTACTTAACATATATACACATATACATAAAATAAAGTATAATAAAGGGCTGGAAAAGGGTTCTCTGGCTGTATTTTCTCCTTGTTTTCCTAGACGTATTTTCAAACTGTGAAACAAGAAACAGCTATGCTCATAGCCTGTCTGTACTTGAGACTAAATAAGCATGTATGTTGTTTATTGTCTCAAGCCTCCTTTTCACTAACACTTTGTTCCAAATGCTAAATGAAATAATGTATTTTAGGAAGCTGCTGATGACTGTGCACTAGTTTCTGCAGGAGAAAAACTCCCTGAAATCCAGTTAGACCAACAGAAATTTAATGGTCAGCAGACACAGCAGAGTGCAAAATAAAAACCTGTTACCTCCACAACAGCGAGGACCTGGACTGGGACATCAGCAAGAATATTGGAATTGTCCCTCTCCGGTGATGAGTTCCACTAAATCCCTGCAAAACCCTGCTGGTTCATGCACTGGTGGAGAGAGGTTGTTCCATGGACCACTGGTGGGACCACGGCTGAGTACCGAAGTAGGGGAAGCGGGAAGATGTGCAACATGAGGGATGCTCTTACGCGTAGGGTGAAAATAATCCCCCAATGTTACTAAGTTTTGGGGAGGCATGGCCAGCTTTCTGATTTGCCTGGCAGACAGGTTTTATCACAGAGATAGTTCTTCAGGGTGCTGGCCCTAGTAGTGTATTTTACCTGGAAGATGTAGAGAAGACGGGTGTCCTACTGCAAAAGTCCTGCAGGGAATTCTCAGTTTATTCACATTTCATTGTGCCGCGTTCTTGAGGTGACAGCCACCCCTTTCAGCCGCTGGATTTAGAGTTTGAAATAGCCCCCAACGCCCTCCTCAGATACAAGATCAGCTGTCTGAAGGAAGGTTTATTGGCAAACAACACCTCTGCAATCAAAAATCTTCCACCAGAAGGAAATGGGTCATTCCATACACGGAAAAAAAAAAAGTAATTTATTTCTTCCTTAAAATAATTAGAGGGCAGAGCAGGGAGCAGAGAGACACTTTAAAAGGACAGCATTATTTCATCATATAGACAATCACCTTGCTTTAATGCAATTTAGAAATTTCTGATATTGGACAGATAAATTAGGAAGATAAATTGCCGGTGACAGAGACAGGATCAGAGAGAGTCTAAGGACTGTGACATGTGTGTTTTATCTCCACGAACACAGATTTTAGTACCCAGTGTTTTATTTCTGTACAAAATGAGGCTAGGTTACCTTTGCCTAGTAGATATAATTGTCTTTTATAAAAGAGAAAAATGTATAAATTCTGAGGGAAATGTAATATCTTTTGACATAGTTTTAGACCACCCACATGGCAAGCTATGGAAGCCAATAATCTTAAGCCAAAATATGTTTAAATCACTGAACAAAGCTTTTTCCTTTTTACACGTCTTGTACTGTCTAATAAAAACAACATGAGCTGGTTGTGAACTATTTAGAATTTTTGAGCCTGTTTTTTTGTCTGGTCTATGATGCAGTTATTAATTTTCCTGATATAAAATCCATTTTCAGCAAAAATACAGAATCTAGTGTATTCTGAAAACAGACCTCCAATTTAGAAGGGAAAGGAATGTCATCTATTTTTAGTGCTGCATATCTTTTAAAACCTGATATGAGGTCAAAACCTGCTCTGATGCAAAGGATTGATAAAAGAAAAGGATGCAAGAGTATATATATTTTTTATTGGAACCTGCTTTTTTTCTTTACCTAAGAATCAGAATTACTTCTGACCTGATCCTCACCATACTTAGCACTGATTTTAGAGATTACTGCTGCAAGAGAAGTCTCACAGCACTTCACAACACTTGGTTTATGCTCAAGAGTTGAAAAGTGCATGCCCCATGGAAGGTAATTACCATCCTCTCCCATCCGTGGCTGGCCCCTAGCAAGGGGACCTGTTAGTAACTTGGGAGGTGAATTCGAGACCAGTTTCCCTCAGACAAGGATGGTTCTTAACCAAAACCCCCTGAAAACATTGGAAAAATTTACCCTGAATTCAAATGAGCTTTTGGTTGTCTTCCTAGGTAGCAAAGAGAGTGCATCAACAAAAAAAAAGCCTTTATTTGTGAATTTCAAGATTTTTGCAAAAATAGAGAAAAATCCGGATGGAAAACATTTGCATTTATCCAAAAAGCTCTGAATAAAACCCCCTTAATTAGAACCGTCATCAGATATAGTACCTTTACCTGCGAGGAGTCCCAGTATCTTCAGCAAAACTATTAGTGGAAGAAGCAGTCAGCAGCTCCGTGCAGATGGAGGTTACGAAACCTAGTGTTTTATTTCTCTGCATTAATTGTTTTCTCCGTATTGCCTATGGAATATTTACACCCTTTAGAACAGGGAAAATATTGGGATTAGGGAAAGCAACGGTTTCCTTTTGTCCCTCTTTTGTTCCTGCTGTAAGTAATACCGATGGTAAGAAAAATATTTCCAAGATAATGTTCCAACCTCGTACTTGAGGTTATTCTGGAAAAAGTTTTTGCTTGCCAGAGCTGTGGCTTTGCACGAGGTAAGGAGCCCTGTGCTCTCTGCACTTTCTCCAGTAACAATGCTTTGATTCAGCCAGCCACCGGCTTGAGTTGAAAACAGTGATTAAGCTTGGCTTAAGTTGTGAGAATCATATCAAATCTCCTTAAGTTCAGTCCAAACAGTGGAATGAAAACTTATCTTTTCCTTTAATAAAAAATTATGAGATTTTTTTAAACGGAGCTTAAAACAAGTGGTCTGAATTAAGTTTTAGTTGTGACCTCAGGTATTGCTCTTTTTCCTTGTAAAGCCTGGGATTTGCAAGTTGTTTGGCTAAAATTTCAGTGTAAGCTTGAATAAACCAGATTGTCTAACCCATATTTTTGCACAAGATGAAAAAAAAAGAGTTAAGTGTAAAGCTGGGTAAGAGGCATAAGAGAGGTACGAGGAGCAGCAGCTGACCTCAAGTGTTTTGCCCTTCTCTTCAGGTTGATTATTTTAGCACAAATGAGAGAACTACTCATATATAAGGAAAAGAAATTATGTTCTAGAACAGCGTGTCTATCTGAGATGGGTGTAACGCAGCTTCCCATTACTCTTCTAGCAATGGGAACAAAGGTGCGAGGCAGGACAAGTCCATGGACACTATCAGTGCTGTGCAGGAGTTGGGTATCTAAACCTACCTCGGGTTCGCACGCTTGGTTTTGTGCCAGGAGCTCATCGTCTGCCCCATGTTTGCACAGAAGAAAGCAGACTGCCTCTCCCCGGGTGTCCGTGCCTGGAATGCCACCCGGGGAGCCCAGCAGTTCCTGGGAAAGACGGTTTGCTGCTGAAGATGAGCAGGACCGTGGGACTGGTGCCACCGCCTGGAGAGCAGTATCCAGCCGCACAGGGGACTTTGCTTCTGCAAGAGGGGCAGGGGGGTAGACCGGGTGGTGCAAGGGTGGAGGTGGCCCTGCCATGCTATCAATGCACTGGAGCCAGAGGGAACAGACACGGGATTTTTAGGGCAGAGCCCCTCACAAAATAGGCTGCTTGATCTCTGGTGGAAATCACTGTAAATGTCTCAATCAAGACAGAATTTTTTTACTTCTGCTTCCCCTGCTTCTCCTTTCTGCCCTCCCCTGATACAAGGAGGAGATTCCTTCACTTTATTTTACCCCTTGATTATCTGGAGGCTTGATTCATGGTATTCACAGCAAAATCACTTAATTGCGAGAGACCTACATTTTCATGGGACAGTTACCATTTGGATGGTTCCTATCTTCTCATGCTTTTTAATTCTATCAGCATGGTTTTGACCCCAACAGTAGAGGCAAAAACCCATCCAATGCACTGACAAAAACTAGCTCAGCTTAGCTCACCTCTGTGCGACGGAGGAGACATCCCTTTGCTAAGGGGTCACACAGTTTTTGCAGAAATGCGGGTACAAGCCTGCAAAGCTCTTCAGCTGCAGCTCTGAACAGTGAAGTGTTTTACTGGAGCTACTTGTATTAACCTGATGATGTTCTTAAACACTTTACTGGTCTGAGGCTTTTAGGTATACACATGTGTATTCTTCCTCTACAGAGTAAGTCTATACCACTGTGAAGGCTGATCTGTGGAGAGACTAAAGGCTGCTTTGAAGTCTCAAAAAGTCACAGGGAAAAGGTCTCTTTAATTTCAATCTATGTGAGAATTTGCTTATATGAGTTTCGCTGAGATGGAATAAGCTTAATTCTCTCAGGTCCAAAGGAATGTACCTGTCTGCAAAGTAATATCTAATGGTAGATCTTTTAACGTTGAAAACGTCCAACCTGATTTCAGCATTTAAGGGTCTGCATCCCAAAGGAGACAAATCTCCAAGTGCAAGAAGTTGATCTAATGCAACAGCAGCTCTTCAAAGTTTAACAATGAGCAATTTGCATTGTTTCAATCAAACATCCCCCCCCACCTTCCCCCGGTCCACCGTGTGAGAATCCAGAGACCATTCATAAATACAGATTCCCCTTTCCCAACTTTCATCTGCTGTTTTTTAAACAACACGAGTGAAAATGTTTCATTTGTGTGTGTTCCCATGAGCTCACAGAGATTCAAAGCATTACACTAGCACATTGTATTTTTTACCTATTACTTTACATTTTTAAAGTGGGACAATTCAATGCTGGAAATGGTGAGGGTTTAGGGTAGAGATCTGTTGAAAAAAAGATTTTAATATGGTAAAATCAATCTAAAATCTGTACTAGGCAGGCAAGTGGCAGGGGATAACATGAGCAAAGGGAATAAAAAGAGCTCTGAAGAGCCCATACCAGTTGCTAATACTTAATCTCTTTAAATAATGAATTAGCTGCTCATATCTACTGTCGCTGCTAAGAGAAAGCACTTTCTTTGTGAAGTGAAGTAAAGCTTGAATACCCATGAATTATTCAATATAAAGTGTGCCAGTTAAAATGCCTTGATATTGGAAGTCAAGTGTAAGATTATCTTTTGTCTGTCAGAAAGCATCTCTCCCATGTTACTGAGACCTGAGGGGGTGGAAAAAGGGGCCAACCAGTGCGCACACACATCAAGAAAAATAAGGGACGTACTGTAGTAACACACAGAACCATTTCCACTTATGGATGAGCTTCAGTCATATGCAGGAATTACTCTGTTGGGCTTTATTCTGTTTGCTGTTTCTGTTCTCCTTTGGCCCACAATCGATCCATCATCTCTGACTCCATGGGAATCACTCGTGATGCAGCGATGCTGTTCCCAGGTTTCTTCCAGTAGAGACAATATCAGCTATTGATCCGTCAGCCTTTGCTGACATGGAGAAATATATTTCCTTACTCAGGTTTCTAACAGCTTCCAGAGCTGAATAATGACCTTTCCACTGTATCAGAATGTGTAATCTAGAAGAATGTGCCTTGCAGGAGACTCTGGCACAGAAAATGACTGTTTCTTAGGAAGGTTTATGTCATCTAGCCCTTGGGCATGACATAGGCTTTCAAAAGGGCCGGGTAATCAGCTGCTATTTTTTGTCCTGTTTTTTTTTGTGTTCCTTCAATATACAGTCCATGTTGTTGGTGGCACCTCCAGATATCTCAAACATTCCTTTTATTTTATTTTGTTTTTTATTTGTTTTTTGAATAGATTTCAATTAATTTTTTATGATTATAGTTGTGTTCAAAATATCATGAAGCTTTGAAGCTGCAGATAAAATCAGGCTGGTGTTTTGGAGGATACTTTCTTTTATTTTAATCCCTCTTTCCCATCCTTCCCCCTCAAATTTTCCTAAAACTCAGATTCTTTCTACCTCCCTAGGGTCTCTGTAGTGTCTTTTGATCTTACAGGTATATGGTTTGTGTTTGGTGACTTTTCAGGTACAGTACTGCAACATGAGTTACTAACCAACCAATGTAACGTCCAAAAGACTAGTCAACAACCTGGAAAATCAAAGTGGGCTGTATACAGATTACCACTTAAAAATGACTAATGTAAGCATCCTTACTCTTTGTTAACTACCCTGTCAGCCGGGACATAGTAGCTCTGAATGGAGGTTAATTTGGGTGGGTTGTCGTAATACTGAACTGGGATGCTCTCATAGATGTGACAACCTCACTGAGTATCTATAAGTGGCTTGAGTGTAGTCCACTGTAACACCAAACACTAAATTGAGATGTCTTATTCATTTCTGGAATGCTTCAATTGACTTTTTTGTCCATGATCTTGTTTTTACTGATATCAACAGAAGAGTTTATCGAAGCCTAAGACCTGTCAGAAATCAACCTTGAACTTTGAGGTGAGACTGAGAAGAGAAGAGAAGAGAAAAGGTATCTTGTGTCTCTGGATCGCTGGTAACACTCTGTGGAGGACTGTGCTTGTATGCCCAAGGCTGACGTCTGAGGGCTATCACTTCTCTAATCATCAACTGAAAAGGAAAAAAAAAAAAGCTGAAACAGAACACTGAAAAGTACCCCAAATTGTAACAAATGTCATTAAAGGGATTAAAGACTTTGAAGTGGCTTACTCAGACTGAAAAGAGATAGAAGAGTTACTGCATATTTTTCAGGTACAAATTCAAATTCTTTTTTCTCTGTATTTAAATATTTACTAACACTATTGATCAGTCAAAGTCTGGATAAAGTCCTCAACACATAAAGTTGATTTACCTCTTTTTCTTAACAGAACCAACCATCCCAGACCTCTTGTATCCATTTTCATGTTTATGTTGAAACTCAAAGAGCCAGACTTCATAGCCAAACCCAGCCCAGGCCAGAGAAAACGCTTGTGATTTTCTATTTCACCCCTGCTTCCCATGTATCAGTAAGGAAAGTTATAGTTTCAAACATATACTATTTCTGTGTTACTGGCCACCTTTCTACATGGTGGGTGCTATTCAATTTCCCACTTAACAGATATTAGTCAAATTTAGCAAAAGTAGTCTAGCACTATTTTCTACAGCATCAAATGTATCCCAGTGAGAATAAAACCTGAATCAGCTCATAAGCTGAAAAGGAAAAAAAAGAGAAACAAAATTAGTTTCCAGAATCTTTTGTCTGGACAAAGACAGCAGCATGGTTTGAAGGTATTTTAAGTCAGATTTTTTTCTTAATGCAGCATGGATATGTAATTAATATAAAGGAATATAACCTTAGTAAGAAGAAACAGAATTGGGAAAATTGCATTAATTCCCTTGTTTTGAAGGGAGATAATTGCGTGATGTCTTTTAAAATATGGCTTGCAATGTCCTCATTCAACAGATTAAGAATATACAACATGTTGCATGACAAATCAAGGCACAGTCTTTAGAGTCATTTAAGATTGATGTTTAGCAACAAATGAAAACCATTTACCATTCTCCCCAGAGAAATTTTGGAATGAAAGATTAATTATCCATATTATTGTGAAAGCTAGATCCAGAAAAACTCTCTTGGTTTACATCTTTTGTTCCAGAAATTAATTTAAATGTCTTGAAAAGATTGCTCAGAATTTATATGGTGCCTTTCCTCATTAAAATCCATGGATATAAATTTCACAGTATTTAAAAGTACACAGATTTTAGCAGGGAAAAATCAGAGGCCTGTGGCCTTTTAAATGTCAGGGACCAGATTATGGTCTCAGTTGTATGCATCTAATTCTTGCTGAAATGAATAGAAGTCCCACACATACACTGTCTTCATAATCAGAACCAATTGTTTTTCTGTTTGCACGATTCAGCCTGGATGGATGAGAAAACATAGGAAACCAGGCATCATGGGGCAATATTCTCTAGTTCTCGAAGTGTGCAACACACCAGGTCTGATTTCACTCATTTGTGGTTTTAACAGGCTTTTTATTAGATCTTCCATATTTTTACAATGAGAAGAACCTCCACAATTTTGTATAACTCACCACTCTACATGTTTGTTGAACTATTACCATTTTTTATCTTTTTTTGCTGAATAACAGATTTTCCTTAGAAAACTGAAGTCAACGTGCTTTTGTGCCTTTAAAACTGCAAAAGCAGAAAATAGGCCCATACGCATTTGAGCCTGTTAACGGGATGTTTGGGACAGGGTATGGTTCATCTGAAATTTCCCCCCAGAGTGCCTCCAACCTGCATTACAGATTTTGCTTCTAAGAAACCCACAATCTATTTGCAGTATGGGGTTTCTTGTTTTGGTTTTGGGGTTATTGGTTTTTTTATTTTATTTTTTTTACAAAGTGACAACTGTTCCTGACTATTTACACACTATGCAATATGTATGTCTGTTAGAACGACCTAGTTTTTGCAGAATAATGCCAGATGTCCTGTGCTCAAAAATACCTACACTAATGCTACCACCACCACTATCACTGTTTGTTTATATAGTAATCAGCTGTCACACTGCCTTTTTATATCAGTGCTTGTATTGTTTTGGAATGAGGTCTAGAAGAAGTAGAGGAATGCTCACAATTTAATTGGGCCACGTGCATCGTTGTAGAAAAAATGCTGAAAAAAGTGGTTTTCAAAGTACTAAAGCACTTTGATCTCTGCTGTACCTGTTAAAGAAGCCACATACACTTTTAAGATGTTGTGTGAACACTTAAGGACCCTATTTCACAATGGAGATTTGAAACTTTTCTTTTTTTCTTAGGCAGGTATTAAGGTTAGATTTCTGTTTTTTTGCGTGATACTTTTTCTTGTCAGCCAAAACTGAGATAATTGCACATCCACCTACAGGCAGTCAGGAGTGGTTCAGATCTGTGTTTTAGCCAGACCTTTTCTCGCTTGGCTGATCTGGTTGATTGACCCATCTCTTTTGACTCCTGAGCTGTAAACAACGTTTAAATAAATGTTTCAACAAAACAGTTTATTGGCATAGGTCCACAAACAGATTTAGTTTGATAATGAACATTTTGGTTGGAGGAATACAACATAGGACAAAAATGTTCTGTTCCTCCTCTCTAAAAAAGCACTTGTACTTCTTAACCCAGATCCTCTCTTCAAAATACCTTCTAGACATAAAAATCTCAAGAATTAGATAATAGTCTTGAGTGCTTCTTGTGCTGGCATAGAAACTCAAGTTTAGTTGGTTACTAAAATATTCCACTAATCATTAAAAAAAAGTGCCTCTCACAGCGAAAAGAGTACCTTCCATACCTGTTAGCCTCCATCTGCAGTCCATACCTGAATAAAAGACCATATCTGTAAAGCTTGCTCACTTTCAGGGAAATTATTGTTTTGCTAACATGCAAGATACTACTGTGATCTTTTCCATCAGTTTATAAATAAATGCAAAATGCTCCAGTGTAAGTCTAGTTTGCCATAGGTATGGCAGATTAGACTTCTTACCCCTTTCAGCAAAGGTGGGGATATATAAAAAAGAAAGGGATGGAAAAATGTGAGCTGCATTGAGANATCATGATGGTGCTGGACAAGGTGAATGCATTATCAACTCCCACAATATTCAAATTAGGGACATTCAATGAAACAAGTAGGATATAATTGTCAACAAATGGAAGAAAGTGCTTCCTAAGATAGCAGTGAACTTTTAAAATCTGCTGTCACATAGATGTGGAGGTAGAAAACATCATCAGCTTCATGAAGGCTATACACAAATTCACGGGTACCAGGTTCATAAGTAGGTACTAAAAGACCAGGCAAGGATAGACCCTATAACATCCCTAACAGAACAATTTTGGGTTCTGTGCGAATATGAAGGGAAGAGACCACTGAAAGTCACGAAGCTGGAGTTAAGACTTCGATAAGTTCAATAAAAGTTTCTTGGAGGAAAGAGAATTGTAGTCCTTTTATTTTCCAGTTTGTTGTTTTCAGTTATCCTATCTTATGGGCAAAGCTGGTCTACCAAGTGAATCATCAAGGTGAAGAGTAGCATATTTGGGATTTGAATAAAGGAATTCCATTTTTAAGTACTTTCTGATCAAGAGGAATCTGTCAGCTTGTAATTTTTATTGTATCTGTATCAGAGGAATTCTTTTTACCTTCCTCGGTCATGATAGAGTTTTATTTAAAAAGTTTGTAACAACATATTGGTATCCAAACACATTATTTCCATGATCTGAAGATCTTTTCCTTCCTTTTTTTTTTTTTTTTTTTCCTTTTCACAGCACATATCCAGATACAGAATCTCTGAGCTAATTATCAGGGCTGGGATTCTCAACTTAATCATCACTACCAATTCCCTGGAGTACAGCGGCATCTAAGAGCTAACCCCTGCCATGCTGAATCACAGCCACACAGATGAAGAGCCAAAACCCACTGAGATTTTCAACAGAAGAGTCCTGTACACATATATAATATAATCCTGTACTTTGCAATTGAAGTGTAAACTAGGAGACATTAGCTGATGAAATGCAATTAAAAGTTAAAGGATGAATGTTATAGATTATTAGTTTAACAAGGCTTCAGGGAAGAGAGAGTCCATCTGTCTGTTTTGTCTAAAAGCAATTCTGCGGTGGGCTATCTGTAAGAATTAACTCATGCTATGTTCTCCATGAACGAAAAAAGGTGGAAAGATAAATAATGAGTTCACTAAGTAGCTGTAACTTTGCACAAAGCATTCAGCTTCTGGTTAAATTAAGAGCAGAGAAAGGTGGATTGCAGAATTATTTCTCTCCATCATCCTCATTAAATCTCATTTCAACAGGGAATGGTGTCACTGCTGCTTTACTTATCTATTATGAATTCAACCCGATATTCAGCTTGAGTACTCTCTGTATGTTACTGCCTGTACTTGCAGGTATACAGAATGGCGTGCAGCTATACCATGCCAATAAATGGCAGGCTTAATTGTTTTGTAATTATTCCATGAAACCATTTATTTTGCATGAATAAACACAGATGCTTATATTCTCTGCTGGTGTAAATCGAAATTGTTCCACTGACACCAGCGGAGGTGTGCTAATTTACACCAGCTGGAAATTTGGCCCGACTATTTAAGGACCTGAGTTATTTGGCAAACGCTCAATAGACACGACTGAATTGTGAAGTTTCCTCTTAGGGCATTTCAGCAGTAAATTACATTTTATACAGAAACTTCAGCTATCTGGATGTAAAATCTTCCTGGACTAACTGTGGTAAATTAGTTGGTCTGTCAGATGCATGCTATTTGCTACACCACTTGCAGATGTTCAGTCCGGTGTGAGATTTCCTTGATGCAACTGCCTATAACAAGGACATATTTATCACACTTATAGCTGTCTAACCTTTAACTAACGCTGCTCAGATGGAAGACACTTCTTTACAAGAAATCTAAAGTCTGCTATTATTTTTTGTTAAGGTTTCAGTATCATCGGCAGCATTGGCAGCTTACAACATCATTGTTCACAGCACACTGTTTGGTGTGTTGTTTAAGGCTGCAGCTTCTGGAGTTATGAAAATATGTCAGAATTTGTACTTAACTTTTTAAAGCATAAAACATAAACAAAAAATTAAGAAAATGTCCTGGAGAGACACGGAAAGTTCAAAACCAGTTCTTTAAGAAACTTAGCCCCAGACTTTTTCTCTCCTTCATCTCACTATACTTACAACAATTTCACAATTTTGGAGCACCTTACATATTGCCTGATCTGTGACTTTGGCAGCACTGCAGTAATATACTCTGTTTTTCACAAAATTATAGTGGAAGATATGAACCTTCTGCCAAGAAACCATGGTGTAATTTAGTGAGATTTCAGACCGAGCGAAGCAGCCATATACACATTGGCAGGATCTTGTACATCCAAACAGAAGATCGTGAAATAAATGAAAGTTTAAAGTTTAAAGGACATGAAAGGGACAAAGGATCTCTGAATTTTATTCTCAATTCTGCCACAATCACCCTTATTCTCCTTTTGTTTCCCTTTCTCTGGCCAAAAATTAGGAAAACCAACATTTCTTCATCACTGCCCATTTGTTCAGTTTTGGAGAATCCTCCAGAACAGGGTCAGTCGTACTAAGTGTCACAGTAACTGCAAGAAGTATATAACAGCTCTGTAACCTCAAAACCAACTTTTTCTCTGCATGTCTTTAGGATGTAAACCTCAAACTCTCATTGTTGTGTAACAAACTTGTCCTCAACTGTTGCTAGGTGAAATTCTATAACCAGACAGAATTCTGCAGCAGTTGGATTAAACTACAGGAACACTTGGTTAAATAGCTTTTTAACTGTTTAAAAAAAAAAAATCAGGTTTATTCCGTGATTCCAGTAATCAGTGCAGTGTGATGTGCTAAACAGTCAGAGGGAAAACCTTGGATAAATTATATTAATTTTTCTTGGTATACCACAGCTGATGAGCAAACAGAGACCACCTTTAAAGGACTATGTCCAGTAGATTACTCTGGTCCAACCTCAGGCAAACTGTAGTAATGGGAGCCAACTTCTTTAACCATATAGACCATGTTTTGAAATATTTATGTATATTTATATGAAGTCAAACACCTCGGGAGGTTCTCAAGAGCTCTTTTTAAGTGCTTCTGAAATTCTGTCTGTGAAAGCTTTCCTACCTTGACCGACTAAATACCCGTACAAAAATCAGATCCCTGATCTCCCCTAATGGATGGTGCCAAAGGTGTATGCTTTATTATCTCTTCGGTTCCTCATTCGTATATCCCTGTGCACAAAGCTGAACTGGGCATGTTTCCTTGTGATGTTGGT
Source organism: Ibidorhyncha struthersii (assembly GCA_013398815.1). Taxonomy (NCBI): domain Eukaryota; kingdom Metazoa; phylum Chordata; class Aves; order Charadriiformes; family Charadriidae; genus Ibidorhyncha; species Ibidorhyncha struthersii. Next base: position 34,466 of record VZSZ01010478.1, read on the forward strand.
ACAGTTACCTGCACAACTGCATGCACAAATATTACAGTGCACGGGCTGTCCTTACCCTCATTACTTCATGCAAATGTTATCGAATTCAGAGAACGGGTTGGTGATGAAGAGTTCTCCTTGGGGGATTCACACGAGCTTGGAAACAGGCTCATCCATTTAAACATATCTTCCAACTACGTTAGGATTTTAAGCTTCTATCTTTTAATGGATTTTCTAACCAAAATATGATGAACACTCAGAATCTGACATCAAACGTCCATGATGTGAAAACTCAATTTCTTCACCGCCTTAGTAAAGTGAATTCGAGCACATATCTTTCACCTACCTGTCTCTAAAAAACAATTACATTTTGCAGTAACCTCCCATTTGAAGAACAGCCTGCTTTGTTTCCTTCTGAAGAAAGCCCATTGCAGCCCCAGTGTCCAAGTTGCAAAGACAGGCAAAGATCAGCGTGTGCTCTGCCGAGACACATTCCCTTTGGGGAAATCCATCTTCACCTCCTCTGCTCCAAGATGCTGCGGTACCACAGCACACGGGGCTCTTTTCACGCCTGTCACATTAAGATGTCCTTGAAGCATTAGCAGGGCACTTCGCTGAGGTTCCACAGCTGGATTTGGGGGCAGCTTTTCTCTAGCTGTTTCACGTGTTTGCGACACAGCCTTTTAGGCATGGACAAACCCTTGTTTTCACAGTGGAGTGTGCTAGCAGTCATCTCCTTGCCCGCAAAGCCTGCTATATGCTTTATACCCCTTTGCTGAAACTTTGCTCAGGTGTTTCTCACTAAACCTTGTAGGAACAAGCAGGTTTGTAGGTACAATTCCACCACAGACAGCTACTATTTCATGATAACTAGCTCTCATTGTAAGGGCGTTTAAACTCGGTTACAAAATGCATGCCTAGCTCTGATGTGTTGTCTTTCTTCCCACTTCATTTGCCTTAAGCAAGCTAGTAACGGGTATCATGTAAATCCCCTAACAAGCACAAGGCAATGTGTTTGAGATAGCTCACTTTGAGGTTTGGTGAGGAGCTGTGGCCTCTTCCAACCCATCCAAGTCACTGTCATCTCTCAAAATTGCAAAGGAGAGTGTACCAGAGGGTTGAGATGACAAAAGAAGGTGTTTTGGGGGCACAGTGGTAGCAGACATGTCCTGGCAGACCTTGAACTCTCAGGAAAAGTGGGAAAGGTTGAGAGCAAGGAATAGAAAATCCTGAGAGCTGGGACCCTGTGGGCAGATAAGGGGCGTGCAGGACCTCGTGGGACTTTCACTGGTTTAGAGAATCACTTAAACTTTTGTCAGTTCACCTGAAACTTTCTTCTGCTGATATCACTGGCGCCATTTTTCTGCTCCTTTGTCTAGATACAAAATGTCGTGTTGTTCTTGTAGACATAATTATCTAATTGTTATTTGAATCCTCCTAAACCCTTTTGCTGTTCGTTTAGCAAGTTACCAGCGAGGCTAATGACATCAAGAAAATTGCTCTGAAAGGAGTTGCCTGTATACTGTGATGTATCATAAATATAGATGAATGCAAAGTAAGATGCCAGGCATAAAATGCAAATGAGCAGGGAATGAGATTAAGTTGTTCACCAGAGATTCAGATCTTGATGGAGAAGCCTCTGTAGGGCTACCAAGCAAAAAACAGGCTTATGTTTCAACTCCCCAGCTGCTGCTGAGTAGGGACCGCAACCTGTCATAGAGCACTAATTGAACAGGATGCTGCTGGAAGGAAATATGTGTCAGTGCCAGTCTCCCAGTGAAAAGCCATAAGGCAGATTTGTGGAGGAGCAACACACAAAGAACAGTGTGGGCCAAAAATTTAGCCTTGAATGCAAAAAAGTCAGGAGGATAAGCAGCCACGGAAGAGCACTCCTGTGGCTGAGAGAAGTAAAAGAAGGTTAAAATGCCCCGAAGATTTAGATGGCCTCTGCGAGAGAAGCAGCAGAAAGACCACTGAAGGGGGTAAACAGCTGTCATAGGAGGCACTAACTCGGTACAATACAACTTTATTTCACTTTGCATCTTTTATATAAACCAGGTCCCACACTGTTTCCCCGGCTTAAGCACCCCAAGTCAGCCCAAGACAGGGCAAGTTGCGGGAGGCAATAGAGGGGGAGTGGGCACTGCATCCCTGCCAGCCCTCCTCCACAGCATTGGAGGTGTGAAGGAGTGCAGATACTTCTTGCAGCCATTTCCAAAACACCACATGTCCATAAACCTGAAAGAAAACTTCATGTTTTGTGATATTTTAAATTATTGTTATTATCTGGTTTTGTTCTAAATCAGAACCACTGTGGTCCCCCAATTAACAAGTCTGAAACACCTAAAAGGACTCTGAATTTCAAAGGCTTTTTCTATTCGCCTAGAAAATTTTACAAATATGGCTAAAGAAATAATCACAGCAATTTATTGATGGGAGTAGTAGTTTGAGGTGGTGGAAGACTGCTTGCATCAATGGAGCCTGCAGTCTTTGGTCAGCTTGAGCTAGCAATGCCATTCCACAAATAAAGATATGAAATATTTTTCATACCTCCCCATGTCTGTGTCCCTGTTTCTATTTGGGCATATGGGACACTCAGTTGTGTTAAAACCCACAGTGCACGTGCCACAGAGCTACACACAGGTTTTGAGAGAAGTGCACTCCAACCACACCTCAGAAGCAGGGGTGGACAGCTTAGAAGTGAGTTTGCTGTCACAGGACTGTAAAGTCCTTCATCAGCTTTTGATCAGAAACTATTCATATTTGCATCTCACATTTTTTGGATACGTTGTGAATTAGCTCCTAGGTGATTAACACCTAGGACCAGGATCACAAAGCCCATCTAGGTCATAATTTCAAAAAACTTTTATGCTTTTGTTTGTCTGATGAGTTAGGCATGTTGCTTATGGTCAGAAGTGCTGTCCACTAACATAAAATTTACAAGCTGCCTTTTTTTTTTTTTTTTTTAAGCTTTACTTCAGAATCT
>VZSZ01010478.1:37559-70525 GCA_013398815.1 Ibidorhyncha struthersii
GCTTGGCAGTGAGATGCCGGAAGGGCCAGGCACAAGCCCAACGGCGGTCTGGTGAAACTCTGCCTCTCAGCACAGCCCCAAATGTGCACAAGCCTGTGCTCGATTTTTCCACCGGTTCCTGCCAGATCCTGCCTTGTACCAAAGCGAAAGTAGGAGCACAGCATAAATTAGGGAGATGTGAGCAAAAAGAAAAGGCTCTGGAGGTGGTAACAGCAGAAAAAGAAAACCCGGGAGCAGCAGTGAGAGCTGCAGGACATGAAGGAGCACAGAGATTGGAAAAGATGCGGACGGGGTGTGGGGAGCAGCAGCCACTGCGGAACGGGAAAAGGGGGCAACATGGGTAGCAGGGAGCTTTGCAACTCTTTCACTGCAAAAAAAAAAAAGTAATTCTGAGTTTGAAGCAAAGAGTCAGTGTTATTGTTCGGATTAACACCGTGGCGATGTCCACTAAGAGAGTTTGATATTCCTCAAACAGAGCTACTGTGTAATTCAGACAGTTTATTGTTACTCACCATCCCTTCATTAATGAACCTGGTCCTTAGAGAGTTCCTAGGAGTAGGTCTGCAAGCCACTTTCACTAAGCGAAAGAGATTTTGTATTTTGGACATTGTTTCTTGTTCCCTAAAACCTCTCCTGTCAAAAGTCAGATAGGTTCCTGTAATTGCCTTTATTGCAAGAATGCTGGGGAGAGGCCCAGGGGCACCGTTCCTGTTCGAGTAATATGGAAAAGTATTTGGCTGCTTAATCCTTTTCCTTTTAGGGGACAGTCCTGTTAACAACCCTATCTGTGTCTTGCAGAAGAAGAAGAAAATCAACCAAAAGCCTAGTTGAAAGGGGATGGATACAAAGGAAAACTTAGAGGGAAATATGGAAATATCTTTTTCAAAGTCACTGCCTTTTCTGAGCTAGCAGCTATTTGAATATGACTGTTGTGCAAGAATACACTGATGTGATTTAAAAATAAAAAGACTCTAGGAAAATACCAGTGGTTTTCATTATTTCTCCATTGGGAATTTCTGGCTTTGTTGGTAGATTCAGACTTTGTTGTTAGCAGCCAAATGCTGAATACTAAACAAAGCGTTTCCTCCGAAATTAAATGAAGCTTTTGAATTATGCAGCTTTAATGCTCACTCCTCAGCAGAGAAGAAAGGGTTAACAGCATGAAATATTACCTCTCTGTGAGAGAGGAGGGATTTAATTTCAGAAGGCAAGATCTTACAGCATATCCTGACTCAGACATGCTTTTACTGATTCAGCCATAGCATTCACTTGGAAAGCTTTACATCATGGCCTTGGCAGACTCCCAGGCTTTCCCAGTGCAGGCTGCTATTTTTCCTTTAGCTTACCAAAAATAGCCTTGCATAGATTTAGTGTACTTGGTTTGCTGGTGTTTACAGGCGTGTGAGTGTTGTCAGGATTGCTCCGGGCAGGCCGAGACTATTGCGGGTTGGGGAAGAACAGGGGAAACACCGGTCCGCTTCGCAGGCAGAGCCACCCACCCTACAGTCTGGGACTTTGCAGACCTCCAAACATCTGACCCATGCACTTGTCCTACTCCTTGCACTGGCCCCATCATCTGCATCTCTGTTCCTAGCTCAGGGCCAGACCTTCTGCCCACTCATGGTGGTTTCCAAGGGGTTAATCACTCCCCTCCCCGTGACCCTCCTAGTACACTGTCCGTTAGGGCAAAATACGTAGCTGCAACTTTCTTCGGAGAGAGGTGTGCCTAAACTCTGGCTTTAAAACGTTGAAAGAAAAAAAATAATCTCTTGCTACAAGAAGGGATGAGCATCACGATGTCTCTGTACAGACTCGCTGACCTCTTCCTAGGCCTTTTTCCCGCAGCCAGGAGGACCAGAGCCTCAGCTGCTATCACAGCTGTCATGCATTACAGCTCCTGGGCCGACAGAGCTGCCTTCTGCTTCATGCACTGTGATGTGAAGTGACTGACACACCCCAGTGCAGAGGATCCTTGGGTCTGTATCGCAGAAAATCATGAAGGCAGACCAGCAAGACGCCTAAACCAGGACAGCCTTAATGCTCAGCTGCCAATTCGGGCATCCCCAGCGCGCTCCTTGTCCGGGGGGCACGGCGAACACCAGCACTAGCATGTTGGCCACCGCAGGACTTCCTAAAGCAAGATATCTAAAAGGCAGCGCTACTGCTAACATCCAGGCCTGTGATGTAGACTGCAGTTTCAGAAGGAACACACTGTTGTTCCTTGGCTGTAGAAGGCAGCTGGCAATAGCAGTGAGCACCCAATGAGGTTTCCCTGAGACAGCTTAACTAAAACAAATCACAGCAACAGGTTGGCACATATTTTTGCTCAAGGTCATTACCAGCGAGCTTCGTTAGCTTCCTCGAGTGACTGCATCAGGCTGACATGCTCTGTGTCCAAGGGGTGCTGCAGTGATCACCTCCAGCAGAGTGATTAAAGGACCCAGAAATCTGGTCGGTTTTGGCGTAAATTCTTTCAAGCGAATTAACTGAAAATTATCTCAAGGTCTGGAAGACTGGTGAATGGGATAACTACAAAATGTCATAAGTTGTCTTAGCTCTCTCTGCTGCGCTTCTGGTCTCGTTGGTCATCACTACCCAACACCAGTGGCACAACTCCAGAGAGAAAAAAAGACCAAGGCACCGTGGCCATGTGGTGTGCCACCACAGTTTGCTGCTCCTCACCTTCCTCACCCCCACCAGGGAAGCACAGTAGCAATCACTAGTCTAAAATAGGCTTCACTTTGAATCTCAGTCGGAGCATGGGTCTTGTTGTGACAGCATTAGTGCAAATGCCTCAGTCAGAGCTCGCCTGGGGAAGGCAAAGATGCTCAGCAGATCTGAGGGTCTGGGAAATGGTTTGCTTTTGGTTGTATGAATAGTCTAGCAGGGGAGCTGAGTGCCCCATTTATTCACTGGAGTTTTCTTTGATTTCTTGTCCCCCACAAACAAAGAGGAGGAAGTTCACTGTCTGGATCACTTTGTCCCAGGGTCTTTCCCTAACATTTTTTTGTATGGATTTACAGAAGAACTCACTTTCCAAGTGGACAGAACCATAGATATCCTCTTGTGATACCACTTGTCCCCGTATCCTTTCAATAGCATGTTCTTCTCCTAACAGCACGTTCTCTTATTTCATCATCCAACAGCTTCCTTTGTTATTTTTTCTTTCTTTTTACAGGTGTTGCTCATAAGAGCTGGAAAGGACAGGATATCTGTGAAACCTGACAAAAGGCAGTTTCTTTTACCTGATTCAATGTATGGGATGGAAGGCTGTGTGTGTGCATTCATCTGTACCTAGATACATGCACATATGTGTGTTTGAGCATATATTGTTTTCAAAATCTTTTCTAAATATGCCCTCAAATGCTGACAATGCAAAACCGACAGCCCCATGCAGCTTTGGTGAGCTAGAAAGTCTATGTTGGGCAGCCAGCACCAACCTTAATAACCAAAAATAACTGCTTGGGTCTGAACCAAGTATTTTCTCATCAGTATGCAGCACCAGGGTGTAGGAGGAGGAAAATGAGGAGTGGGAGGATATAAAACAAACAGTGAAAAGGAAAAATGTCAACTGTGCTCTGGCCTTCCTTTCTGCTTCTCACAGCCCACCCCAAGCACTGCAGTTGCGGTATGTGACGGGCTGCGTACAGAGCCGGGGTAGCACGCATACAGCTGAACACATCTGGTGAGCAGTTGCCTGGTTTTTGTGCTGCGAGTGAGCCAACAGCATCCACATTTCTAACCGAGTCCTCTGCCATTGTTGCAGAGTGGTTTATGACTTAACTTTTCCTTTGTAAGAGGTTCATTCCTCCGGCCAGCAATACTGCTGTCACTCTTTCATCTTTTCCTCCCCACGCGATGCAGACTTCATCCACACATATATACATACGTCAAACTCGGGGTGACTGCCTCGGAGACCGGGTCGTTTGCATCGGAGAATTTCATACAAGTACTTTATCTGAAACGTTAAATACTTTCCTGTCCCAAGGCCTCCTGTCCTTCAAGGCAAACTGTATTTATTTAGGTGTGTAACACCAGTTCGCAGGCCTGACTTTGGCATCAAAGTGGAAAACTGTGGCTTCAGCACTCCCAGGTACAATGCAAGATGTATGTTAATGATATTTCTTGGGAAAACTGTGGTTGCACAAAGAAGTGTAAGAAAATGGAAGAATTCCTTTTTTCAGACTAGCCTCACTCAGCCAGGAGCAGCAGATCTGTCCTTTGACTCTTTTCAATTGCCGTGCTATCAGGAAAGTAGCTAGTGACAATTTCCTCCTCTCTGAGCTTTGTTTGAGGTAATAGCAGTGGGGAAAGAAGCCATTGTACAGGCTGCCCCTGGCTACTATTCCCATTTTAATTATTTCTACTTTCCTATCCTGTAAAGAAAACAGGGTTTCAACAAGGCTGGAAGTCAACATTAGTAGCACGAGGAAGGTTCAAATAAAGAGAAGCAAAGACGAGCAGTCGTGTATATCTGTGAGCTGGTCCATCCGTAGGACAAGAAGAAAGGCTGGAGAAGAAACTCCCCCTGGGCACTGGGGTTACATCAGACAAAGAAAAGAGATACAGCCACGGAAATACAGCTGTGCACATGGCAGATGTGATAGACTGGCAAAGTCAAATCGCTTCAGAAGCAAAATTAACTGTGATTACTTGATGCAAGACATCACTCAAACCAATCAAATTGTTATTTTGGGAAATCATAAATTTGTATCCAGAGTCAGTTTGTCACTCATTAAAATCTTATAAGAATGATTAGGAAATGATCTTAATAAGTAAATGTTCTCCTCTTTTTCATTTAATAGCTTAAAATATAAGATGATCTCACCTGGCTCTTATATGACCCCTGACCACCTCACAGGTAATTATTTTTATTCTCATCCTTACTGTTAGGACCGAGCCCACTGAAGTCCCCTTGCTGCTGTCTTTATCTGGATGAGGAGTATTGCCCCAGGATGGTACATCCGTAACTCATTTATGCCAGCTCATTGCATGCTTCCCAGGGCAAGGAGCAGACTAATGCTGCGGTGACTATGAAGTACATGAAGAAAAAAAGAAAAGGAACCCTTATGAATCCTTGCGAAACAAATGAAAGGGGTGTAATCCAGAGCAGCCTTGTGATTCCTCCATATTACAAGGTGAATTATTTTGGTGGTTACATGTGACAGATGGAAAATGGTTACTTGCACCACTTCTACCAGCCTTTTTGGCTCACTTAAAAAGCTGTTCTTGCTAGGAAATCCCCCGCAGGAGGGACTTCACAGATCAGTTCAGTGGCTTTTCATGTGTGCTGCATATCTGTAGACTCATACTGTGGATCTTATTTTATTTTAAGGAGCTTCTGTGAAATGCACCGTTGTTAAGCCATGTAGAGGTAGGCACAGTCATTATTAAAGTATTTCTTAAATTACATTTTGAAAGGGGGGGTTAGGTGCATAAAATTTCTTTTGACTACACAAGGGCATATTTTGTCCACAAGCATAAGTTGTATTTCTGAGTGAAATATTCCTCTCTTTCCAAGAATTAACCTTGTGAAATGATGGAGTGGATCTCTACACGAAAGAAATATATATCATGCGGATCCTTAAAACTAACAGGTAAACCATGTTGGAGAAACCATAAAACGAATACCCCAGAACACAAATTAAAAAAAAAACAAAACAAAAGCAACCATCCAAACAAGCCAACAGTTTTTAAAAAAGAACAATTTCCAGTGCAAGTTACTGTAATACAAACGCAGCAGTGGATTCACTTTACCTTTAAATTTTACTTTGCCTTACATGGAGATACAGGCAATTGAAAAGCTGTTGAAATCTGTACTTCTTAAGCCTCCTTTTCAATAGAATGACTACAGGAAACCCAAGGGATTCAAGTGCCCAACAGGTTAAGAGCAGTTTTATTTAATACATTGTCCTGCTTTGCTGAAAGAGAACGGTGATCTCTTTAAGAGACCTTTTTGATTTGCTTTCAGCTCATCTCTGTTTCACAGTGCAATTCTCTATTTCTTTCTCTCCATATCTAGGAAAAAAAAAAAACAGTGTGACACATTTTCAGAAAGTGACAACATGGTTTAGAAACTGTCAGTACCTAATGAAGCATTTCAGCTGTATTTTATAAGCTGTGATTATCATGATCATTTTACTGATACATATATGGATTTGACATCTGCAGCCCTTTAGCCTTTTAAATAATCTGGTCAGCAAAATTGCTAGTATGTAGGTCAATTTAACCATTTCTTTCTAGGTTTTCTGGTGGTTTTTTGGTTTATGCTGTGGGTATATTTTGCTTCTTCCCTGTAGGAAACAGAGCAGAGAAGACTTGGAAGATATTCAACAAACTCAATTATAAACTCAGGAACTTCTTATTACTGACTATATTTGCTCAAGGCAACGCATCATATAAGTAACACTGACAGAAAGGCTCTGACCCAAGAATTAAAGCACAGACCAGAACTATTGCTCCTGCTGCTCTTAGGTTATCCAAATGTTTGGTTAATTGTAACTCTTCTCATATAGATCTTGAGATGACAGGACTAACAACGTGGCTGTAGGAATGAGAAGAGGAGCAAAAGGGAAAAAAAAAACCAAAACAGGGATTAGGTGCTGTCCGGGCATTAGGAAAGAGCACAGCCAACATATCGGAAACCAGGAGTAGTTAATGCCTTTTTCCTTTTCTCTGATTTTAGTGGTCATGACAGGAGTTTAGTGGTCCTGGCAACCAAGCTGCTGCTGACCTGACGAGGGGCGGGGGGACAGTGCAGGAGCTGCAAACCCAGGACAGCAGCTGTGCAAGGCACACACACCTTGCTTGTGCATGGAGCTGCAAACCACTAGATACATGGATAATCACAGAATAACCTGGGTTGGAAGGGACCCCAGGCTCAAGACCGATCAGGTTGCGTAGGGATTTGCCCACTAAGAGTGGACTATCGTACTTGGAGATGTTCAATGTGGTGGCATGCATCTGTTTTGCTTGGAAGGCAGCCCATTTGGGTCCAAGTGTCACCTCGTGCAAGTAGCTGCGACACTGAATGAAGTGTTTGAATGTATGGCTCCCTTCAAGCATGCAGGTGGTCCTGGTGGTGCTCAAAACATCCCCATGGAGATGTGGATTGAACCAATTTCACCTGATGACTGTGCAGTCTGACACACTGCACGAGTGGACCTCACAGGCAGTTTGTTATCTTGTTCATAACAGAAAACCTCAAAACACTGACTGGAGAGTGTCCCCACCCCTAATTACCACCAGAATTTTACTGTTTGTTAGTCTCAAAGACAAGAAAACAAATTGTGTGTAATTTTCCTAATGATTTTCTTTCCTTAGAAAACTAGACTTTTACATTGAAAATGTACTACTGTACCGTTGTTCCAGGCTGGAGATCTGTAACCAAACTTTCTTTTCAAGCAGTTTTGAAAGGCATTTTTCAGACCAAGGTTAAAAGCATTTTTTTTGGTGTTTGTGAAATAGTTGGCTGGCTTTCAGCTTGGTTCTGCCATTCTAACCTATTAAGTACAATCTTTTCAGTGAAGGAGGTCTCTCTGGTTTTTTTTTTTCACTTTGAAATCAAGGTGGCTGCTCAAGCAGCCAGACACAAGGAGTGCAGAAGACATTGCCCAACTCCAAACTCGAGTGCAGCAGCATAATAAGCGTTGTAAATGACGATCACAAGGTAAGCGCCACAGCATTTGGACACCTGCGCTAGATATGCAGGCTGTGCAAGAAATGCTTTCCTAGACCTACACAGTGTGGATGGTAGGTCTAGCACCGTGAGACACCAAATCCAAGTCAACGTTTGTGATTTTGTGATTCATATGTGTGTGTGTGTGTCTGTGCCTGTGTGTGTGTACCCAGAGATACATATAAAAAAAAAAAAATAAAGCCAACTAGATTTTAACATCAATTCATAGGTAACTCAGCTTTCTGCAAATGCTGATTTGTGCTTCTTCCTGGAAACCACCTACAGATAGCCAAGAACTAAAGAAACCTTGAAAACTGTCATAGCAACATTTCAGATTGCAGTTGGGAAGCCTGTGCAATATTGGTGCCTTGTTTCAAAACTGACATCCAAAAATTCAAGTTTAACATCCAGCACCTGTTTGGTGCTTTTCTGAATCAGGGCCATTCACAATAATAGTCATTTGCCCGTGTTCTTACTGCACAACCCATTTTTAATCCATGGGATGCATTCTCAATAAAAATTGACCAAACTACAGTCTCATTATGAGTTACCTCATGAACTTTCCTGAAATAAAACATGCTCACTCTCTTTCACATGAAACTATAGCATAAGCTTCATAGAGCGGTACTCACAGATGGGAACTCTTTCCCCTTTTCAGTCTTCTTTGTAAACAGATTTTTCCTATAAGAAATGATGAGATGAAATTCATTCCTGGAACACTGAGCACAACCCTGTGTCAGATCTCAAGGATATTGTTTTCATTTTCCAGTTACTGTACAAATGAAATAATCATGAGTGCCCAGTGAACAACTACACTGGGTCAGAAGGTCTTCTAAATTATTAACAGCTCATTGCACCACAAAATTTACTACTACCTACCAGAATTTAAGCAGGGATGTACAACAGATTAGATCCTAATTGAGGACTAAACTCTCAGCTGAAGTAGTGACAGTGAAAACATTCTCTTTTAGAGAAACTGGTGGTCTGATTGCAAAGTTCACAAATGGGTCTGTGGTTCAAAGTAGCAACACCTTTTATTTTCAAGTAGCAGAACCATTGGACGAAGTCAGAAGTTCCATCCTAGTGCAAGAGATTATTGAGTTTCACTTAACATACATTTCTATACATGTCGATTTCTTTGTCAAAATTTCCTGAATGTCTTGTCTCTTTCCCTACTTTTTCATCTCAGCAAGGCTGTGGACCCATCAGAGCCCCACACAAGAGCTATGCATTGCTCTGCTACCCCACAGCAAAAACTTCTCGTACAGGATCCAGACCACCCACCCATGCACACTGGTACCTCCATCCCAGCAGCAGAATGTTGTGGCCGCAACTCTGCTGGTCCGGAGAGGCTCACACAGCTTCCCAGAGCACATCATCCATTTGCTTCCACTGCTATCTGCACCCACAACTGCACGCCTGGAGTTTTCATGTTCATTTAAGGTCAGTGTATAGGACCTGCTGTGCTGCCCATGCCACCACGTATTGTCCATAGCTGTGCCACCACTGTATGTCTCTGTGCTGTTAGCCATGAAAGGACCAATGCATGCAGAGGTCAAGGCCCTTTCTTATACTTTCTTACTCTTCTGCAATAAATGCAGGTTGGTCTACAGTTGTGCTCATTATAGGACATGGGGTAATGGCTTCAAACTGGAAGAGGGTAGATTTAGATTAGATATTAGGAAGAAATTTTTCACTCTGAGGGTGATGAGGTACTGGAACAGGTTGCCCAGAGAAGTTGTGGCTGCCCCATCCCTGGAGATGTTCAAGGCCAGGCTGGATGGGACTTTGAGCAACCTGGTCTAGTGGAGGGTGTCCCTGCCTACGGCAGGGGGGTCGGAATTCAATTTTCAGGGTCCCTTCCAACATAAACCATTCTATGATGATTCTATGATTCTATAAAGGCTGAGTGTAAGACTTGGTATGAATCAAGCAATTGTAATATCTCGCTGCTTTTGATGGCAGATTTTCTGTACTCAAAATACATCTTGGAAAATGCAAATTCTCATCTATTAAAAAAAAAATCTGTATGAAGCCATCTCTTCTTTGACTTTCTGGTTAGCATTTGTAAAGAAAACCAAAAGCTGTTTGCTCTTTCCTCATGATCTGTTTTACACGATGGTCTCATCACGCAGCCCAAGAGAGTACAAATGGTTGTGAAGGCACTTTGGACAAGTCCAAGGGAAGCTGGCAGAAAAGGACACCAACACCGGAAACACCCTTTGGGTTTCTTCATCCCATAGATTCAGATGCTCTCAATTTGGACTGGCTTAAAATTAGCGCACATGTTTCTGTCCTCTTCTGTTGGCTGAACACTTGTAGATAGCAACCCTTTAAAGCATGTGTACCATCTCTTTTTTGCCCTCTTTTTTTCTCTGACACAAGCCAAAACACAGACACACACACACACAAGCACACACAGAGTCACAACTTGTCAACAGCTTCAGCAAAGTAAAATACAAATGATAATTAGAAACATGTGACCCTAGAAAAGCAGCACAGAAACTAAAAGGTCATCTTTTTTCCAAATGACCTAATTAGAAAAGCCTGGAGTGTTGGCTACAACATAATGGTTTTACACAGCTTTTTAACATAGACTTCCTGTTTTAAAACAGCGCAATTTAGTGCTCCTGCAAAAAAAATATGAATTGGCATTTAATGCCAGCAAAATTAGGCCTCGCAACACCTGCCTCAAGCAATCTCCAGCCTGTTAGATCTATCAGCGGAGCACTGCGGATTTGCCATCCCATAATGACCATGGAGAAGCCAGCACCAGGACCGCTGCCAGCTTATGAGAGAGCCTGAAGAGGCACTCCAGCATCACACGGAGCAGGCAGGCACAAGGGGCTCGCACACGTCCCTGCCCCCACCCGCCCCGGCTGGAGCATCCTCGCCTGGGCTGAGCTAGAGGACATGTGCAGAGGAGAAAGAGCAATGGAGCAAGAAGGAGAGGAGGTGGATGCAGGAAGAAATGTAGAAAAAGATGTGAAAAGGAAGGTAGGGACCAGGGCGCAAGGGAAGGAATGGATGAAGAGTTCTTGCCCAGGTGCATCTCAAGGAGAAGATCATGGGGTAGAGTTAGGGAATTTGCTGAGTTTAGCTTTACCTCCTCACTTCTCACTCCGCACTCCTGTTTAATAATTTTCTTTGTTCTGGTGAACATGCATGCCATTTACTTCTGCAAAACTATTAATCCCAACTTATTCATCGTTTAGCAAAGCTATATTTAGTTTATGGCTTTTCCCCATAAATCAAACCCTGCAGGCTCCTCGATTTTAAACGGTTTAATTATGGCAGCTATTCCCAAGCTGTAGGGCATGTCCCCACCGTGGTGGGAGTGCAGGGGGCTGCAAGATCGGCTCAGGACAGCAGCAAGGGGAGGACATGAGCTGGCTCCCAGGCTGGAATCGGAATAACCAGGACACCGTGGGTCTGGCCTGAGCTAATTAGAGAGAGGGACAGAGTTCATGGAAGAAGAAAAAGAGCTGGAGAAAATAGCTTGGGAAGCGCCGAGTTAAGGCCATACTCTGGATTATTAGAGGCAGCCAAAATAGGTTTCTGTGAATTCAGCTGAAGAGAAGCCCTAGTTTTCACATGGCAGACAGGCTTAATGCTTTGCAGCCATCGTAAAGGTGGGAGGGACATGAAGTTTGCGCGTCCATGTCCCCAGGGGCTTAGAAGTTCTCCACTCATAGCGGTTTCATTGGGAATCAACGGCATTGCCCGTTTCTCAGGCAGTCTCCATGTCCCATAGGATTGGGCTGGATGAAGCAGCATGGAAAAATAATATATACTGTGCATGTAATGTGCTGCTTAACCATTTTTTCCAAACTTACAAAAGCATGTGATCTTCATTGAAAACTGTGTACATGCCAAGTTTAGAGCTTTACATTCAAACTCTCTTTGAGAGTCTGGAATGGGAGAAAAAAAAAAAAAAGAAAAAAATACACTTAGTTGGTAAAAAACGTAATATTTCCCTGGCTTCATTGTTGTGAAATGACTGCATGGATTTTATTCTGCTGTTTATGTTGTTGTTAGCTCTGGTCTAAGAAGAACACATGACAAATTTTAACCTCAAAGGTAATTTTACTGTGAAAGCTGTTGAAAATAGGGGTTGAAAACTAAAAGAATCATAACAATAGTAGTGATTGTACAGTGATATTATGCATTAATAATGGTTTCCTCATGGTAATACTTCTAGCAACATCTCACCCATAATTAGACAGGGGCATTCAGATATACTCGGTGCTTAAAATACACAACCCAAAATGAAAAAAGAAGCATCGGGAAGATGCCATATCATTTGTAATACAGGTTATGTGAATGCTTAAGGTCTGAGAGTGGCAATTTACATCTTCCCTATATCACACTGAAAATACAGCCATGATCCTCACGACTCCTTTTTTTCCTCTCCGCACGTGCAACGGGTACCGAGTCCCATTAAGGCAGAATCAGGTCCCTGTAAAGCATTCACACCTGCATGGGGCTGTCTGTTGATCTGGGGAGAATCAGGTCACTAAGACGTAACTTGGTTTCAAAGACTGAAAGGTACTAATTTTATATGCCAGTAAATCCATCAGATCGCAAGGAGACTGAGGAAATGCTTTTATCTTTAAAATGACAGGCATTAATAATGTTACCAGAATTTCCCTTATATATAACTTGAATAGTTTCAGGGCTCTTCAATATCTGCACAATGTGAAAGCTTCTGAAATAGAAAAGGCAGTGTCCCCTTCAGAGTTACTAACATTGCCAGCATGGGTGTGGGAAGATGAAATATGTTCTCGGGAAAAAGAGAAGGTTGGACAGAAGAGAGGAAAAGCCGTAACCATTTAAGGAGAGGTGTATTATATAGGCACTCATACTGACAGCATTGTAGTTGGTTCCGTAAAGAGAAAGACCAGCTCCGGAGTGGGGATGCAGCCACCTATTCAAGCAGGTAAGAATCGTGCTGAATTCCTGCTCGCAGGTGCGCACATGGAACGTGGGTTTCAAGACAACCATTGCTCGCGACCTTGCAAAATCAACGGGAATACCACCCAACGCAAAGTGAGGTCCACGGCAAGCACTCTGGAAAGCCTGAACCACAAGCACCAAGTGTGATCTAGATGAGAAAAGTTTGCTCAGAGCATCACAGTCTCTGCAGCTTCCCTCATCTTTCCTCAGACGAGGTCCTGGGAGCCACTGGCCAGAAAATGGCTGCTTAGTCTTAAAGAAAAAGTGGATGAATAAAGGACTCTATTGGGATTGCAGGTCATGTTTTAATAATCTCAGGTTAATGGGATGTCAATCTTCCCTCCGCCCCAGGGTAAGAAAAAATGACAAAAAACAATTCTTTTTATATATATATGCCATTAAAGGAGTTCTGTATCATGTACTTCCGACATACATCTGCTTGGACCACAGCGGTAAGTTCATGACAAGAACATGATAAGCACAATCTACCTTTGCGCTTGCTCAAGCCTCTAATAATTTCCTACCAGGGTGCCAACATGCATCTCAGCTGGATGAAGCCGGAGCAAGCATGCCATGACCTGAAATGAGACTAATCACTCCTCAAACTACACCCAAGACAAATTTATCCCAATACACGTGATAATTAGCAGGGAGAAAGTACCTCACGGGCAGCATATAATGCAGCAATAAGTTGCGTGGGTGGAGTGGACATCCTTGCAGGTAGTACTTAGCGGCTGGCCCATGTAGTGAGCGTTTAGCAGCCTGTCTGGATCATTACTTTTTTGCTCTTTTCTGCCCAAGCTAATGGAGTTCCTGGGAACGGTTCAGTAATGGAGCTCTGCAGGGAGTGAGTGTCCCTGCTTTTTTGTCTTCTCACCTTACTTAATCGTCTATCTAATATAGGACCTATATTGGTTATCTCATATAGGAGCTGAAGCTTTGCCAAAATATGGCAGAGCTCAGAGGGTGGGGAAGAGAGATCACAGGAGCAGCAAACCACACAACTTTTGGGTTTTGCAGCGTGAATTAGTTACTACTACCCCACACCTGCTTCTCTTTAAAAGTCAATGAAAAAAATATCCTGGTAAAATGATACAGGTGAACGAACAGATTTATTTACTGAAGTTCCTGTAATCTGAACTTCTGTTCTTTAAGGTACTTTTCATTAGTACCACGTTAGTACAGCACACTGAGATTTTTACAACAGCAGCAGCGATTCATTGCCTTTGTTAAAGGTTATTTGAAAGTGTGCGCAGAGCAGATCTATAGAAAATCTACAGGATATTCCATTTGGTTTGTATGATTCAAGCTCACTGCAGACTGTACAGTCACAGCTTCCCATTTCTGCTGGAAATACTACAAGCTATTATATTTTTTTTTTTATTAGCTATAATGTGCAGATATGGAAACTGAAGGATACCCAGCTCCTTCCACTTCTCACTTCCAGTTGCCCACTCTCTCTTTCTTTCGCTTTCACACACACGCCTCATTGATCTGAATTCTACATTTATTTTCATCGGAGAACAGATTTAGTTGATCGCAGAAAGTTGCTCATTCCAAAGTGGAAAGATTTTTGCTTTGTTTGGCAATGGGAAGCATTTTTAACAGGTTTGGGCTTTCAGAGTTTGCATTTCATAAGCTAACTGCGTGACTTGACCAAGGCAGTATGAGCAGAAAAAGCAATAGAGTATGCACAAACAGCTCTGTAAAATAAGGTTCTTCTAATACCAATTGCTCTACTGCCTCAGTGTTGGATTTACAAAGTTTCTTAATTCACAGAAATCCTGTTTATGAAATAATTGCCGGTTTTCCTCTTGGTTTATTTTTTTTTTTTTCCCCACTTTTGTTCTCAGTGAACACCAAACCAGAAAACCGGCAGTGTCTGTCATTTCTGTCCGATTATTAACACAAGCTGCAGGGTTTACAGGGTCTGCACAGGGGAATAACTTGTTTGTGCTAACCTTCCAGAACCCCAAAAATGCTCCTTCTGCATCAACATGAAATACTGAGCGCCAGCTGCGGCAAGTTAAACCCCAGCTCCTGGACGGACTCACACAAGCATCCCACTTGTGGCTGACAAAGAAGGAAACGTTGCAAAGGTTATCTGTGCCTCGAAGGCAACACCAGACCCAGGAACTCACATTTTTGAAGCTGTCGCTCGGGGACTGCTGAACATGTATATTATGACTGTAGGAGTGAATCTCAGAAGCGCGGAGTGCAAGAAACAGAGTTCTCACTAGGGGCTGGGAGGAGAATAATTCAGAAGAAAATCTTTCTCTTTTCAAATTTATTTCTTTTTTTTCTTTACATAACCAATCCAAATAGCTGTATTCCTCCACTGCTAGGAAATCAAACACAGAGATAGTTCCCGGACTGTATAAAACTGGCACCGAGAAGGTGCAGCAGGCTGCAGGGGGAGCAGGGGGCCCCTGTTAGTGCTCCCATGGGGAAATAAATCGGGAAGCCACTCCAGCAGAGCCCCGTGCTGCTGCAGAAAAAGCTGCCTGCAAACCTACAGCGGCTGGAGAGAGGGGGGGTCCTCCCACGAGCAAATCCTTCTCCGAGAGGGTAGGTTTAGAGGGTGCATTTTGGAGGGTTGTTCCGGGTTTCTCCACGCTCCATGGAGAAGGGGAGCAAAATGCTGGGCGGTGGAAGAGCAGATGGCATTGTACATGAAATGCAACCTTACGGGCACGGCGGGGGGCTGTTAGGGAGCGGGCGCACTGNGCGGCAGCACTGCACTGAATCTCCCATTCCCAAAGATTTCAGTCCAGCAACAATAAAATATGTGGCTGCAATCGATCCCCGCAGCTACGGCCACGCTGGTGGGTTGCTCCACAGCTTGAAGGAGCCGTCCCCAGAAGTGCAGAGTGTGGCACAAGGCAAGTGGGAGGCCATAAACTTGACTTTATCGTGGATTTTTAGACCCATAGGAAGACAATAAACAACTCAGTAAGCATCGCTCCTGGCAGGCAGCACGGGCTTGCACAGGAGGGGTCAGCAGGACAGTGTGTTACAGCTTCTGGAAGTCACAGTAATTACTGAAACAAGAACTCCCTATTGTTTTAGCAGCAGTATAAGACTAAAGAGGTAGATATCATCCTCCCTATGGTCTATGAGAGTCCTGATATCTGATGTGGGGCGCCATGGGCAGAACCAGAGCCAAAATCTTTGGGCCATGAAGCTGTATAATGAGATTTGCAGGGAGCTGGCTGGTGGCACAGCCACACCGGGAAGTGTTGGACACCCCAGGGACCAGCACCTACCCTGAATCCTTGTGGTTCATGCCAACAATACTGGCACCAGGGAGGAGGAGGAGTCCTGCACTGCAGCGGCACAGGAATATCTCTTGTTTGGTTGATGCTATTACAGAATAAATGGTATAGAAAATATGGCTCATCGCGATAGCGTGGGATTAGGTGATGCAGTGAAGGCTTCCCATAGCCTGGCTGGGGCTGGCACAGTCTCTCCAGCAAGGATGGCTCTGACCTCCACGGCTCTGCATCCGCAGTCAGAAATGACTCCGTAGAAGCACGTCGCTCTCACGTTAGGGACATGGAAGCACATGACCTGCAGAAGTGGTGTTTCCATCACCACTTTCAGCACTGCCCTTCTGGCTTGTTGCTGAGGGTGGAGGAGAAACTGAGATTCTCAGGAGCATTGAGTGCCTGCCACCTCACTGCCCTCACAACCACAGGCCAGAGGCAGGATTTTGCAATCAGCCTCTCCTCTGTAAATTCGCCCCTGATGTTCTTCCTCAGGGCTCATTCAGTTATATTTCAGGCCAGCCTGTGAGCTTTCCTGAGAAAGAGCCATGGGGAAGGTGTACAGATGCTGAACAAAGGTCTTAACCTCTTTTTTTTTAAACTTCTAAATTGTTTCCTTAGAGTTATTTGGACCAGACGGCACTTTGCTATGACAAATGACAACTTGAATGGAACATACCAATGAAACACACATGCACAAGTTATGGCTTGTTAATATTAATAGTGATATTTTTCTGAATGAGGGTCCTTGACGGGTGGACAACTTCTTGATTGCAGTGCACCTTTGGATGGCTTGGACAGAAGTATCTTCCTCTTTCAGCAGGCACTCAGGTCTATTGTTTAATGATATCTCACGTCAGGGATCTGCAAGATCATCATCATATTTTATTGGAGTTGGTAACAATTTACTAATTATCAGCAGCAGGTTTCTGAAAAACGATTTTTCTTCCCGTTAAGTCTGTTTCTTACCTTTCCTCAGAGGCAGAACTGAATATTCACATGTAGATCAAATCACTGTTAATTTGGCTTGTTGCTACTTTTTTTCAGATGGACTGTTAACCCATCATTCTTATGGCACTTTTACAGCATTTGTTATAATTTTAGAATCTTCACTTGTCTGTTTAATAACTTGGAAGATTTTTTTTTTAAGCTAAATAATATTTTTGTTCCAAATTAAACATTTATAAATTGAGTCATACACACAGTCTCTTGTATCTGCACCTACAATTTTGTGATTGGAACCAGCTGCACATGATAATTTGGCATTTAGGGTTCTCAGTGTTTTTGAAACCAGTCTTCAAAATTAAGCACCTGGTCAGTCGTGAGTACAATTACCCAGTTTGCACAAGTAATTGCAATATTTTTAATAGGAAGACTCAGGGTTCAGTTTTGCTCCATTCAGCATCACAGGCAAAATCCCATTGATTCCTACAGCAGGAGCAGGCTAAGAGCACGTAGCCACTCAACACTCATAACTGGATAAACCTTAATGTTTAAAAGCAAGTCCTCAGTCATCTGATCTCACCTTACCAACATGCATGCAAATTACAGGTATCCAAGACTTCCCTTTAGTTTTGTAAAACTTCACCATCACCACAAACATCTTCACTACTTCTTCCGAAATTCTTAAGCCTGAGTCCT
Source organism: Ibidorhyncha struthersii (assembly GCA_013398815.1). NCBI lineage: Eukaryota > Metazoa > Chordata > Aves > Charadriiformes > Charadriidae > Ibidorhyncha > Ibidorhyncha struthersii. Next base: position 55,101 of record VZSZ01010478.1, read on the forward strand.
GTTGTGCCGGGCACATGTGCAGAAGTCAATCACAGCACCAAAAAAATTTACAATCTATGTGGATTTTTGCTGTTCAGATTTTTCTTTTTCGGATCCCAATCCTATCCTTGCTTATTTATAGCAGAACTGAAGTCTTCATGTTCAGCCTACAGGTGAGGGTAGCTCAATTTGTTATATCAGTTGATTTAATTTTAGAACCTTATCTGAAAAAAATCCTACATTGACTTTACATATATGATAGCCAGGCATGAAAAATCAAGAGATATAGTGTTTATTTGTTTCTTTTTTAAAAAAAAGAGAAACAGAATGAACTTAAAAAGAGGACATCTAAGTTAAATTCTCAGCTTTGCCAGAAATTCCTTTTGTACGCCGGGGAATTAATTTCATTTCTCTCCAATGTTACTTCCCATCTTTAAAAGTGGCATAAAAACCTTTTCCTTTTTCTCTGACATCTATTTAGATCCTTAACACTTCCTTGGCCTCTTGCTGTTTCTAACGATCCTAATACTTCCAGATGCCAACGTGATACAAGTAATAACCTTAAGTTTCATATGATTCCCGCTGGGGCAGTGTGAGACGGACTAGGTCTGATGGGTTTGTCCCAAGGTCACACAGGGCTCTTTGGGAATGAGATGCTTTAGGAGAAAAAAAAGAAATAGTATTGCTTTAGGAACATTAGTTAAGTCTTCTACCAAAGCCCAGAAACTCTTTATACCTTAGTTTCTCTGTGTATACAGGGGGAAAAAAAGAAAAAGGAAAGAAAAATAAATATTTACTTTCTAAAGGACTATCGATAGTCATCCTCTCATGCTCGTGAGGACCTGTGTTAATGGGAGTGAGCTCCATAGAAAAAACTCATCAAGAACAAACAATTTTCCCATCTCGTGAATTTCAGACTTCATCTGTAAGATCATGTTCCCTTCATCTGTGATACTTAAATCTAGTGCTAGCTACAGTAAGGCTTCTTCAAGCCCTTTTACAGCCGGAAAATAAAAACTAGAAAAAATTAAATCGGAAAATAAGGAAAAACTCTTAGTGTAGCAGGAAATACTAAAGGAAAAGAAACGGGAGTCAGATTTACATTAATATGTGTGAGTTCGTAAAGAAGTTTTCTTTTAAAATTCTCCTCCAAAATGTTAGTCTGTGTAATGAATTGGACTAGCAGGTATGCTATAAATGTAGCAACTACAGTAAAATGCCATAAAAATGATGGGTTAACAATCTAGATGAAAAAATAGTAACAAGTCAAAATAACAGTGATTTGATCTTTCATGTGAATATTCAGTTCAGTCTGTGATGAGAAGTAACATTAATGATGAGAGGATATAACTGTCAAAAAATCCTGGGAAAGAAACTTAATGGAAAGGAAAATATTATTCAGACCCCAGTGCTGGTAATAAGTAAATTATTACCAACTTTGATAAAATTGGACAATTAATATGTAGAAGTGCCATAAAATCACGTAGGGTCTCTAGCATGCAACATGAGCTGTTGCTTAATAACAGAGGACCCAGTTTAGTCTAAAACTTTCATAAACAACCTCTTTTTATATTGTCCTTTACGTTTGGAAAATTATCCCATTTTTCTTGAGATCTTTTCTTAGGGTGTTAATAACAGACTAGAGAGTTTTTGAAAAGGCTTTTCAGAGATAATCTTCTCAATTTTTAAGGAGTGACGGCACTTTTCATTTGATAGCAGCAGTTCTACTTTTAACTGCATATAAGTTGCCCTTGACTGTAATAAGGTGTATTAAGGATGTAAATATTACATAAGCACACGTCTATAAGCGAGTCTATGGGGCACATGAAGGGTATGTACATGGTTCTTCAGGACAGCTTCTGCTGTTATGGAGATATATATTGAATTGGTAGCTTAGACACCATCAGACATCTTTGGGGATGTGCATAAGTGGTAACACAGAGCCGACACGTCGTATGGAAAAGCTGGTGCAGACAGCCTTCGAGGCATCTTGCTGCAGATCCAGAAACGTTAATTCAAGCCATGCCCCAGACTCACTCTGAAGCCAGCCCTCACATCTTATCACCCCAGCTGCAAAGAGTTAGGGGTCATTTAGGCTAGAAAGCAAAAAGCACCCAGCTGTGAGCCTCTGTGTGCCCCTTCTTCAGACACTTCCTTTAAGGAGACTTCAGAAACTGTCCTAGGGCAATAGCCTCAGGTGAGACTTTGTGTTAATATGATAAAAATGAACATGTTCTTACATGTTACGGGAGGGATATTTACAGCATGAGAACATCTTGTGGGAAAATCTATTCCAGAGCAGGTCCAAGCGAGAGGGGACGCTTTCCTACCTGCAGAAGACTTGGTTTGCGTTCATTGCAAATTCACGGTGCGCATCAGGGCTTACCCAGAAACAGCGCTCCCTTCACAGAACTCTCCCCAGTGATAACAATAAGCGTTTTTCTCCCGTGACCTGGCAGGTAGATGGACCGTATAGGATTAGCCATAAAAACAGCATGATGAATTCCAGCAACATCTGATAATACGGAGTTACCTACAGCGTCTTAAATAGGTTGAACTGGGATGAGATCTGATATTAATGAGCTATTGAGGAAGATGATCTTCTCCATCTAGGAAATGCTGCCAGAAATGCAGTCAGCAGAAACTAAACGGTAAATGAAGAGAAGCCAGCACAGAAGAGACGTCCTTCTGCTCCCGAAGGCTACAGTTTGGGGCCGTTCAACTTGTTTTTCCTCCCCAAACGAGACCCAGCTAATAAAGCACTATATAATGTATTCAGATTCCTGTGGTAACAGTGGATCTTTCTTTTTTGCATGACATTTTTTTCAAAGTCAGCTTTATGTATATGATTCCCGCCTGCCAAATATCTGCCCCATTTGAAATCTATATCTAGCCTGAAACATTGTGTTTTGCCCTCTGGTTGACCGTCTGCGCCAGTGAAAGACATCCTTGTGAAGAAGTGCCCCTTTGCTCCTGTGGTTACCAATACTGTTCCACACAGTTTCCAAGGGTGATGCTATTATATTGCTCCAGCCACTGTATGCACCCTATTGAGTAATTTATTGGCCAAGATCCCAACAGAGGAAAGGCCTGTCTAGAATCCTGCTGAATTTTAAAAGGTAGGAATATTGCACTTCATAACAAGCAGCCATTAATGATAACCAACAATATAATTCTTATGGAATTATGCCTTGCATCTGCATGAAATTCCCAAGCATAATAAAAAGCGAACCAAAGAAGTTAACCTCTTGTTTGCCGCGCTTCCTGAAGCATAATTACGGAATAGTGGAAAGAGCGTGACCCCACAGCTCTTCAACATTATAATTAGCATTTCCCATACTGAAGCCTATTGTCTGGAGGACAGTTTTGTCTCTCCTCTGTTCTGACTTGTGCAAAATTACACCCCTAAATGTGAGTTCATGGCCCTTTCTCAAAGCCAGCCTTTTGTTTTCAGTATAGTCCCAAAATCAATGGACTGGCAGGATGTGCAGCATACACCCACAGGGTCAGTTTGATGCTCATTCACTAGATACATACGGTGCATTGTAAGGATCTATATGAGATAACAATGATTTTCCACTTTTCAAATGTAGCCACATGAGATTAGGATATTCGGCAGAAAAATGCCGCCGACTCTTTATGTCATCCTATTGATGGTGAGTAGCAGAGTCTGTACGTTTTACTTGGATTACAGAGCAAAACCTGTTCAAAAATCTTCCTGTTTCTCTTCTCATGTATAAATGAAGCTGTGCGTTGTACCTCATTAAAACAAACTAAGGTATCTCATTAACACCAGCCAAGAAGTAGTTTGAATGTCAGAACTGGAAGTCTGTATAATTCTGACACAAAAAGTTTTACTGAAGAAAAGCTCTGTTTAATTAAGGAGATACTGACAAGTTTTAGCAGAAGATTAACAATCAGAAGTTCAGAATTTTGCCTAGACTGAGGCCTGGTGAAATATCATGATCCTTACTTCAATCTGCTTTTTTCTTGAAAATTTCTGGCTGTGTTAATGAAGGGGTTTTGGTTTTGTTTTGTTTTGTTTTGTTTTGTTTTGTTTTGTTTTGTTTTGTTTTGTTTTGTTTTGTTTTGTTTTGTTTTGTTTTTTACCGTTACATCTTTCTTCTGTCCAAGGGGAATGAATGGACCTGCACAGGTACAAATGTAACCATGGGGCAAATTTTCCTAATTTTGGCACCAAAATAAATAATCTGATTTTCCAAAGCAAAGCTTGTGTAAAGCTCTGACTGACCTCGAGTGAAGGAGGTCAGCTAGAAAGCATTTCATATAGATTCACTGTTTATAAAACTGTTTTTTCGTGGGACCCTGCCTGGCATGTTGGGGGATCAACACTGTTAAAAACCAGGCATCTACTTAAAAATCTAACAGGAATTCAGGAGCAAAAAATTAAGACTCCTCTTCCTGAAAAACCTTGCATTAGACATTTGCAGAGATAGTATATGTAAAAATGTCACAAAGAAACCCTCAGCTTTTTTTCATGTTTTTTATTTTTCCTGCCATAGTGGGGTAAGAAAATATAAAATAAATACAGTGTTCTCAGATCTCTGTTACTCCATTTAATTCCATAAATTCCCCAATAAGTAGGAATATTGTAGTCCAGACAAGAGGAACCCTCTAAAACTGAGACACGACTGCTGCTGCCTGCCCAGGAACACTGGTGTTACATGTGGCACTGTACAACTTTATACTCAATTTGCCTCGGCTGCCTAGAATAGAAAAAATCCAAGCCTAATCCAGTTTGAGTACTGTGAGTACCCATCAGTTCAATTTGTCTTGAATGCACTTTTTGTCCTTAGGAAGATTAAAGAGCTGGCAGCACTGGAAACTGAAGTCTAACGTCTATTGTAGCAGGGAATTAACAGCAATTTACAACACGATCATGCTCCAAAGGATGCAGAGACAGTGCGCACCGTGTTAACCTGGTCCAGGGTCAGAGCTTTGGACAGTGCCAAAACCACACAACACGTCTTTGCAACAGGGCTATAGCGTGCACTGGGCTGAAATCATTCTCGCTTTTGCCTGGGGTTTCCGAGTAGATGCCGGCAGTGTGTTAAAGGTAGAAAGCCAGCATCTGACTACTGACGCTTTTCCTTTATATGGTGCCTTTTGACTCATTTCCCATCATACTCATAGCCAGAGCTGAGTGAAAAATTCGTGGTAAATAATTAACACAAATAATTTAGCCTTTTTCCCTACTCTGCAAGCAAATAGCGAATTTTCAAGTGAACTTCTGTTCAAATTTATCAAATGCATGCTGTGCAGTTGTTTGGTTACCTCATGGCTGAACAGAAATTGTTTTACAAGCATATTGGGTGATTGTCTTCTGAAAGGTGACATGATGTTTAATTGTATCCGACTAACTAGCATATTTAGCCTCATTGTCTGTATGAAAGATCAGGAACAAGCTGGACAACTTTCCACCAGTTTCCTCCTTTTTTTCTAAGACTGGTGCATTACTCATTTTTCTAACTCCATGAGGTACAGTGAAACTAATTTATCTAGGTTCTATTTTAGTATTTGATCTGAAAGTGAACCACTCAATGTGTTCCAAAATTTTCCTTATTCTTATTGAAATAAGTTGTTTATTTTTAGTGTTCTTATACAGCTAACACCTTTTTTTTTCGTTTTCAGTAAGGGTGAAGGAATGCACAGCACACACCACACTGATGTATGGCCCTTATGGGCCCCCCCAATGCCACGAGACAAGAATTTTCATTAAACATTTTTGTTAAAAAATTACCTGCTCAGCTAATTGCAACAATGATTTCTAATAAATTGAGCTCCATAAAAATATTTCAATTTCCTCTTGATTTGGAATCCAAGATTTTTCTGAATGGCTTCTTTATTTTTCCGTCAGTTGTGCTTTTGTCTATTTAGACAATTTAGATTCCTATATTAATGACAAGAAAGTCAGTATTGTGAGCTTTTCATAATTTTATAATAAATATATAAATAGTCTTAGTTCGTGAGAATTTTTAGCTATTGTATGCAGGGGCTTTTGAGTCATATAACTAACCCCTCCCAGATTCGCTCCTTTTATACAGATGTATTCAGAGAAAAGAGCTGATATTAAGTTTGTTTCCACTATTCAGTGCCAACTGAAAAAAAAAAAGATGATCTTGGAAAAAAAAAATATTGACCTGTTTTTTAGCATCTGAAGTTCCCAGTCCAGTGCAGAAGTTAAATGTCTTTGCTTTTCCACTGTGCAATGCAGAGAATGTGGTGGGAACAGAACAGCAAGGCAACTCAGCTGGAAAATATCTCAGATAGATGAAATATTTGTCAAGCAGTTTTCTCATGTGAATATGCCTCTGGTTGGTATATGCCAGTCACTAGAGCATGGCATTTGTTTTATCTTCTGTCCTGAGGATTTATTTTAAAGGAAAATCTGCTGTGTAAGGCATCAGAACTGTGGAGACGACAAAGCTAGACAAGTTTAACAAGAACTCTATCTTTCATGAGGCTAACAGAAGAAAAGTCAAGTTTTAATATCCTCAAAGGTCCTTTTTTTCAGATAAGAATTTTACAACAAAGGAACCTTAAGGCAGGTTCCCTTTCTTCTTCTCTGTTAGACTCGTGTTCATTATTGCCAACAAGGCATCATTTTGCATTTTTTAAAGATGCAGACATCAAATATGATGGTGCTGAATTTAAAATGAATAACAACAACTATAATATTAAAAAACATGTTTTCTCCAGATGTGCTGATGTCTCAATAGAATCTTTATGCAGAAAAGGAAACAAGGCACATATAAGTGTTTATCAGCTTTGCAGCTTACAAAACCAATGTCCTGAACAAAGACAGCAACATATCCAGTGGGTGTTATCTGATCAAAAACATTCCACATGTACAAATCAAAGCTAGGGGGAAAAAGAGCCATATAAAGATGAGATAGCTGAGAAAGCAGCCACATTAGGAAAGGGTCTACTATTTAAACACTTAGGCTTTAAAAAAGGCAAAATGAGAGCTAAGCGAATCCCCCCTCGGGGTTCATGTTCTCACAAATGGGTCTCTGAACTGGATAAAGATACATAATGATTCTGTTTTCCAGCATGACGTGGGCACGAACCTCTCTGCAGGGCGTATTTGAAGGTGTGTGTGGACGAAAAAGAGAAAGTTAAGCCCAAAAAGGCACGCAGGCAGCAATTGGATTCAATTAATATTACAATTAATGTTACAAAAGGAAATAATATTAACATTATGAGAAGAAAGAGCCCTGTGGTACACTAATGCATAATACCTGCTCCACCTTAATTTACTGCTGACCCACATTGAGCAAAACCAGTGTCTGTCTATCGCTCATCTCCTGGACGAGGCAGTAAAGCAATGCAGGAGAAGGAGGGGGGGCTGTCTTTGTTAGGTACTGATAAAATTCCAGTTACTGGCACTTTCTTCTCCAAGACGACCATCTTGGAGATTGTTTCAGATCTTACTTGTAAGTTATTTGTGTCTCTGACCATAAGGTTCAATAAATAGTTCAGTCAGTACTGAAACTGAAGAAGCTGGCTCATTTGCATATCCTCTTTGACTTGCTTTCATGCCTAAGGTGTGCATTCCACCTAAAGCTTTTCCTGGGGGGCACACACATATATCAGCTCTCTCCCACCTATGTTCTTGGGGGTCCAAAGGATGTCAAATTATGCTAATGCCCCAACACCCCCCGGCAGCATATTTAGATGGTTTGTTATCTATTTCCAAAAATTATGGAGGTATTTGATGGCATTTTTAGAGCTTCACATTTTTGAGGTTTTATATCCAACAGTTCGATCCTGAAAATAAATTTGCAAACAAATAAAAAATTGCCATTAAGTTTACAGTAAAAAAGAATTGCTGTTGTCACGTGATTTCTGAGTTTGGGGTCTTTAAAATAAAAAGAAATAAAATTTGTAAAAGTGTTTGTTTAAAATACAAAATAGCTATAGTGCTGGCAGCACCAAGGTAGTTCCCACAGTTCACTTGCCACAGGAATCTTCCAGGACCTGTTTGTAAGTAAAAAAAAAAAACAAACCCTTGCTAGGAGGATGAAGAGGGAAAATCAATTAATGTGGGACCTGAAATTACCCCTCAATAAGTCTTATTTAGTCCTACCTCTTTCATTTGTACAGTATCATTTTCCTTTATGATTTAAAGGGTAACAATTACTAATCTGTTGAAATGCTATTGATACTACTGAACTAATTATGCTGGGAAGACCAAAAGGCTTGGATCAGCCACCCTACTGAACTCTTCCATGGTCTTAAGTGCAATAGGAATGACCTGCTTACTTGGGAAAATAAATCATTATGTATTGGTATATGATTTGGAGATGCAGTACCCTGATCAGTTTCAGAACATAAATTGTTCTTCCACAAATTGTGCGGAAGAACCAAGGCAATGGTCAACATCTTGTATTGAAAACTGCAGCGAGCGGGAGGGTTTGAATCCACGCTTTGCAAGCCAGTGTGCTTCTGAAAAAGCCTCTTTCAATTCATAGCCTTCTGTGATCATTTTGAAGCAAAGTAGCTTGTGTTTTAAGCAGGTATCTGTGAATGACGAGAGTCATCAGAGGCAGACTAACGCAGTGTGGAATCATGCGGACATCTCCTCAGAGATGCCACGAACACAGGACCAGGACACTGAAGGTGATGGTTAAGTCCATGGGAAGCTGCCTTTTGCGTCTATCTCTGTCAACAGGCACCAGATGACAGCAAACAGACTTAATAAAAAATCACAATTAGCAATTACATGTCCTAAACCTCATGCTGTGTCTCCTAATGTACAAACAACACTATGTCTTCTCCAGCCCCTGTGTTCAGGACCTCTAGTTTTGGAGTAAGGAGGTGAGTGTGGAACTACTCTGAGGTCATCCGTTCAGGGTGGTGATGACACAGACTACCTATAACTCTTACGCTATTATTTTGGGTTGTTTTTTTAAGGAAGAAAAAAAACCCCAACTTTGAAGTGTTAATTCTGCTCAGAACATGTTTGCTTTGCATATCACAGGTAACAGGACCTGTAACTGCAGCCCGCCACACCAGTTATGATTTGCTCTCCTGACAGCAAACGGGGAAGGGAAAGGCACCATAAGAGGAATAAAGAGAGGAAAATGGAGTGGTTGTTACTGGAGTGAACATTCAGGCTGTGACAAGGTAAGGGAAGGAGGCACCAGTTCTGAACTTTCACAGTTCATCACAAATTATTCTGCTTTTCTTGCAGCCCATGACACTGCAAGTCACCAACGTGTGATCCTTTCCCCTAGACCCCCGGGAGGCTGGGGGGCTAGTAGCTTTATCAAAAGTTCAGCTCATGACAGTTCCTCCTTCGGCTTGCTCTGATCTGAAATTGGGCAGGGGGTTTATTTTACAATAACATTTGAAAGATTAGGTTTTCTAACATCACCTCTTACTTGCCTTTGTTCTCTAACACAATGTAAAGCTCGGGTACCTTGGCATTTTAATACATTTTCAGGGAACCGTACCGTCTGATGTTACCTTCCTTTAACGGACAGTGTCTGCTGCCTGTGTCAGATGCCTCATTTGCTGCAGGTAGCGTGGGCAGCGCAGCCTACAGCTCGGGTTCCCTGAGCCTCTGCAGTGTAAGACCTTGTTCTCAACTGTTCATAACTCTGCCAAACACATTTGTATTAATCTTTGCACTACGAAGTAGGTTCCATTTTATTTTCCTTGCGAGTGATGTCAGATGAGTCGTCTGTTTGTATCTGGAAATCTTAATCAGTCCAGTCACCTTTCATAAAAGAACAAAGAAAACTGACTTTTAGCAAATGAGAAATATGAAGGGAGTATTATAATTGGCATCTCTTGGCTCCCAGAGGCAGTTATTACCCCCTCCTGCAGGTCCTCCCACAGCTGTAACCCCAGCCGACTCTTGTCGAACTTGGCTTGCAGTCAGTGCTGCGATACTCAATAGCTTTGAATCAGTGCTGATGGCTGAGATAAGGCAAACTACATGAAATGCCGGGTATTAAAGACAGAACTTCTTTTGCTACGAGCATGCCAAATATTGCTGATGCACCTGTTTTATGTTCAGAGTGGGAAGACGGTCAAAAAGGAAGTGGCCGGTTTTAAAAGAGAAGCAGCGCTTTCAATTTCTGAAAATAGCCCAGATACAGAACCGGGTAATAAGAATACGTTACTGAGCAAATGCATGTTTGAAACGTGCTTGGGCATTTTTTCATCGCCACACACAAATAGTATAAGCAATGTTTTCAACGTACGGACTAATTTTCACTGAAGTGGGGTGCTTCTCATCTCCATCTACCACTGGCAGGGCTACGGTGCTGCTCGGTGACAGCGGGCAAAGTTTTGCGAGAAAGCCTGCAGTGAAATCCATTATATGAATTGATTTGCCCTTTTTCCCTGATTTTCACAGCAGTTCTCACACCAATATAACGGTGAGCCCTCAAGTTGTTAGTGTACACAAGCTAACGTCCTCTGGCATACAGATTTTCTAAATTTGAAGGTGATTTTTCTAGGCAGCATATTAATTTCCTCAGTACTCAACAGGAATGCTGGCTGAAACTGCACCGCAGGCAGGGAAATTATAACAGGTCAGAAACTTATAGGAGCGTTGGAGAGTAGGGGAAAATGTTGGTCATTGGTAAAAGAATCCTCCATTAGAACATGAAAGTGTGCAATATCCTAGGATGTTAGGGATGAGGAAAAAAGCATTCGGCATATGACATATCTGCTCTCCTTTGCTGGCTGAATCCAGTTAGATGGTACACAAAAGTGTCTTATAATGAAGTGAACAAAGATTTTCCACACCTACTAGGGTGGTAACCCTGGAGCTATGAAAGAAAAAAAAAAAAAGAATCTCTTAGAAACCGCAGAACACTTGTTAGTACTTTGAAAGATTGTACAAGCCAGGAGAAAAGGTTTTCATGTTGGCTAGTTGAAAGAGACAAGAGAACTTACTAAGAAGTATGGTGTGATTTTTATTTTTTTTTTTTTTCACTTTTCAGTTTGACCACGAGTCCCTCTGAGCAAAGCAGAATCTTTGCAACCTGGGAGCTTGGTTATGGGGGTAAAAAAGAGCATGAAATGTGTGGCGCTCGTACTTGAAAAGAAATCTTGATTCACTCCCACACACGTATAAAATATCTATAGTACACAGTAGTATATAACGGAATCACAGCGTTTTATCTCCAGGTAAATACAGACCTGTAAGGTAAACGTGGCGATTCCTCTGCCTGATAAAGCAGAACAGTCCTAGAGACTGATTACTGCTTGGTGCTGAGCTTTCAAGGCTGCTAAGCAGGCAGGTTTCTGAGCCTCCGCACAGCACATGGGAACCGTGCGAGGGAGTGATTGCGAAGGGGAAAGGACAAACCCCTGGGGACAGCCCTTGAATCATTAGAGCTGTTGATCCAGCATACCATTCACAGGGTAATGTCAGCCCTGTGGGACCGGGAGAAGGAGAAGGCTGCTGGCGGTGCCAGTCTTCACTGCAGCTATTGAGCTCTGCTGAGACGTGAGTCCAGAGAAGATTAAGGCACCAAAAAAAGTGCGTGTCGAACAATTGCCTCTTGAAAACCTTATTTTCCCCTTTGAGCTAAAACCCTATCCAATTTGATATGTTAATAAATGTTCGTTCCACATATGGAATTTAAAAGCAAGAAACTGCTTTCAAAAACACACGCGGCATCTGGACGTGCTGCATATAGAAAATCAAATAAATAGCTTTGAAGAAAACGTTTAATTTCAAGCAGAGATATGTCTAGTGTTTAGAGCACCAGGTTTTGCTCAGGACCATCTCAACTTCAGAACTGGCCATCTGAGGACTCCTCTAGTGTTCAGGACTGAGGGCCAAATTTGGGATCAATTCCCTTGGAGGATATGGATACTTAAATGCTATTTCTTGTCCATGTACTCAATATGCTATATGTACACAGGCACATCGTGACACCGAGAAGGCCAGAAAGCATTCATCACCGTGCCATCACACTTTCAAAGACCTTCCACGTGCTTGACCTCGCTCCTGGGTTTGTTCTTCAGTGGACTGAGTTTTGCTAAAAGCTGTGAGCAGCTGTCAGCAAGGCAGAGAGCAAGGACTGCAGTGAAATCGCCCCACCTGCATCCTCCAGCCCTCATCTCCTGTTCCTGGTGCCGAGCGCTGTTCCCAGCTTGGCCCTGAACGCTGTCTGCCTGTGGTATGCTAGCTAGATAGCGGGTATTCCCTGTCTCCAGACAGCTGGAAACAACAACTGAAATCTCTTAACTGTGTCCTTGAATAAGGCTTTGAATGTGGCTTTTTCACTAACGTGGACAAGAAGCGATACAATTAATATGTTTGTTTTTTTTTTTTTAATGGCGATGTTTGGATCCTTTGATTTCAGGATACTTTCGAGCCTTCTGTAGTACATGCTGAGGTGTGAGACCAAATGCAAGCTGGGCGTTCGGGGATGGTAATCACCCGCAGGCACCGTCTCCATCTGGAGCCGTAAGGAAATCACACAAAGAGCCAGATCACCCGTCCCTGTAAATCAGCCCCTTGATATTGTCAGGGCAAGGCTGACACACATTATCTAAGAACGCTACTCCAAATTCCCCAGATGCCCAATGACACTGAGTATCTGAGGTTTGGGACGCTCAGGTTTTGACTCAAATTAACCTTTCCCCTATAGTTTTCTAACTTTAAGATGTGAAGTTCTTCTGCACTACTACCTCCATCTCTCTCACTTCTTTTTTAAGACAGTCATTTGGTAAAAGAATAAGCTGTCCTTACAGAAATCTGAAATGTTAGAAAGATGTTCAGAGAACTCATTGCTGTAGTTAAGACAGAACCATAGTTAAGCCAAATACTCTTTCACTTAAAAAACAGCAACAAGTATGCTGATATAAAATCACTGCAAGAGTTTTTAACAAAAAAAGCTACAAGAGCCTAAAAAAGGTCTTGTCACTTTTGAGAAGCAGTCTCTTCTGAGCCTTGAGAGACTACTGGGTGCTGTATAACTTACCAACAGCCACGGCTAGCGCAGCATATTATCAGGATTAGCTGCCTTTCTTTACAGGCACTTTGTAGCCCGTGTGGATCACGCCAACGGCTTGCTCTGCCGTGGCTTCGTATGCCAGCGTGCTGAATTATTCACTGTCTGCTGTCTGAACGCCGGAGTTTGCAGAAGTCCTTTCGAGGACATAGGAAAGGAGAGCTGGTGAGGCTGGTGCAGGGAGCATGAGGTTTGGTCCATGAAACATGCCAGGAGGCACTTGCAGATTCTTGTGTTTTGATGTAAACAATCCCAGCTATTACACAGAAGAATAATCTTTAATAAAGATGATAGCCAGCTAATAGCTACGCTGAGTGCAGTGAAAGGAAAAGTGGGGCGGAAAAAGCTGACTGTCTGCCTCAGATTATTTATTTCTGGAAGCTACATTATTTTTTATTACATCTACGTATAAAATTCTTCACACAGAGCAAGTTTAATCCTCCCCAGATCTGCGAACAGTGGTTAGCATCAAGATATTACTCCAGAAAACTCCCGTGACACTGCTTGTTATTTCAACCGGGAAGATTTCTTTTACAATTACACTGCAATGATGGAATCAGCAGGGTCAGAGGAGGTAGCATGAGAGATGGGAAACAAGCATATGTGACAACCTCCAGGAGATGATTTACATGCGCGAAGCAAAATGTTTCCAAAACTAAGAGCCCTGCGAGCTTGACAAGCAAGTATGCAAGCACAGTCCTTTGGAAATCTGGGCTGCCTTTAACAGACGGGCGGCCACCGAACCAGGATAGGGGTTTATTCGCTGGTAAAGGTCAGAAGTTAGACTCCTGTGGGCACTGACGGAAGGGAGAACCCAAGACGGTATCTTTCAGGTTGGGGTCACTCCCAGTCCCAAATTTCGGTCATTGCTGGTAAAGGGAGGAGTTCATAGCTGTAGTTGGCACTGGTATTAAATGATGCTGGTGCACGTAGCTGCCTCCGACCTTGACCCGCTCGCAGCCTCCAGCACAGCCTGCAATGCCATGGCCAGTTTTCCTGAGCAGAAGTCGCCGCGAGCGGCTGTGTCCAAAGAGGATTGAAGGTTTAGACTGAAAAAAACAGCTTTCAGGCAGTCTAATCTCATAAAGTATTACAATGTACAAGGGCAGCACGAGTAGGTGTTCACCTGTCAGTCTGCTGCACGTAAGACAAGAGCCTATCTCCACTCTCCCATGCACTGACTTTAGAAAAAAATCGCATGGGGCGGGGAAAAAAAAAAAAAAAAACATCTTTGCTACAGAGACATTTTTAACAAGTATTCCAGAAAGAGCACCAGCTATCAAAAAGGCTGCCAGGACCAGAAGGAGCCATCAATCGAACAAGTTTACATTTCAAAGTTTTCTGAGAACAGTGAAAATGTCTTTACCCTCCTTGATGGGAAAACTGCAGTGCTATAGGAAAGTAGCTATTTGCTGCTTCTTACTGAAATGCGTTTCTCTGAAGTGGCCCTTTAACCCTGGGAAGGGTGCTAGAATATATAGACAGATATATATATATATATTAAGTAGCTCTCCTGAGAGTTCTGCTTGGAGCTGCTTTAAGACCGTGGAGTCGGTCTGCTCTCTTTTCCCTTTGTATATACCATTGTTCAGCTCCAGAGCTTATCTCTGATGTTAGAGATGAACTGGTTAATTTTTTAAAACCCTTTCCTGATAGTATTTAAGAGACGGCAGAATGCATCTGTCTAATTTTGACATTTATCAGATAATTCAGTCAAGTTCCCTCATGTGACACAGCTTTGTTCCCTCGAAAAGAACCTGCTGCAAACAAAAGGCCACAGTATATTGTGCGGCATCGCTGCTCCCAGATGTTTCAAAATTAAACTGCTAAGCCTCCCTGGCCCGGTGAAACGTGGAAGAGTACAAAAAATGGAGTGACTCTTAACAAGCTGCATTTTCAGTTTCTGTGCTCCTTATTTCATCTCTGTGCTTGATTTTTCTGAGTCATTTGAAAATGATTAGGCAGCTCAAATAATTGTTTCCTGGGTATATTAGCAGCACTATAATTGTCATGTTTAGAGCTAAAGTTGGTAAAGACTGTAGTCTGCTCTGGAATATTCTCACTTCCAATGTACAACAGCTCACGGATAAATGTTTTGAAACTTTTATTACTAGTTTCCCTCCCAATTTTTTCTTTGTTTCTTTGACAGGACCCCATGTGGATGCGGTCTGACGCTGTTCCTCATTACCCAGCGGCACTGCCTGAACTCTGGGTGGAAAGGTTGTCATCTAACCTTTGGCCAGCATCTTGCATTCGCTGCCATACGCTGGCTGTTGCATACTCTCCTCTTCTGGGTGGGAAGGGTAAATTACAGGCCTTTACTTCTTTGTACATGCAGAAAAAAACAAATGCCATCTACAACGATACATAATTTATGTGAGGGCAGTCACAGCCTCAGACTGACTTATTGAAATAAATTATACTTGGTATAATTCATTT
>VZSZ01010478.1:70583-91146 GCA_013398815.1 Ibidorhyncha struthersii
CCATTGGTTCTCAATGAACTCCTTTTGACCCGATGGTCTGAGGTTGTTGCTGTGTGATGTACATAATTCTCTCAACACTGGTCCATTACTTCTACTCAGGGTTGGGGGTCAAGCCTGTAGTGTAAAGTCAAAGAGAATTAGCAGCCCTATCAATAACCAGCTGCAGGACTGCAGCCCAAATGATAGACCAGAAAAATCCAAGGGAAGATGAATAAAAAGTGGAGAAACATGCGTGTATATTCTATAGTTTGAGCAGCTGCTGTGGACTATCAACATCATCAGGAGACCTCAGTGCATTAGCATAAATTCAAATGACAAATGCACAGTGCTATTCAGAGACTCATTAATTTGCAATGGGTGCAGTGCTCATGACATACTAGTGAAAAATTCAAATGTCTTTGTAGCATCGTGAGTTTAGTTGCGGGACCTAAGTTGCTAAAATGAAAACGTGTGCAATTTTTTAGCAGTTTATTAAATTATGAAGTGTGATGACTATATCTGTGCATCTCTTTAAGCAGATGAGGTCCAGCGTGCTCCAGCACCAAATTGCACGGTTTGTGTTGAAATCTCCCTGTCAGACAAATTTCGAGCCGGAGCCGAAATACTGGCTGGGCTCTCACTGCCGCAGCGTGCGGGCTGATATCTCCACCTTCTGGGTGAACCGCATCGCCGCCGAGAGAGCAGGAACGTACGGCTGTTTCAGGGCTTGTGCTTTGTTACGCCTGCCTTCTCTGCCACCCGAGCCACCGATTTCATTGCACGTTTAGAGGATTCAGCAGCAGCAGAAATAAAATAATGCAGTATGATTATGTGCGAGTGCAATGGCTTCTTCTGTCATTCCCTATTCGCTCCCGTAGCCTGTACGTGTAGGATAACTTACACATGTAGGATATGGAAAGCCTTAATTACGAGCATCTTGTCTTAAGCAGTGGCTTTGTTTATCTGTACAAAATGGAGAGAGAAAAGATTTCTGCTTTTATAAGGAGAACAACCTGGCTGTACTATTTTTTCATAACATTCAGATTGAGCTTGCAATTACAGTATAGGACAACTTGAAATACACAGTGGTGGTGTTTATTCTTAGTGCCTTGACTCTGCCCTGCGTGTGCAGCTCCGACACACTGCTGTATCTTTCCGACCTCAGTGAACACTGCCAGCTCCACCTTATATTTCTGTTTCCCTTGGACCTCTAACTGTATCATTGCCTGGCCCCAAGTTTACATTTTTTCTGTCCACCTGGCTGTCACATTTACTGTGGGTTTCCTTTACCAGGAAAATATACTGTAAGATAATTGCTAGTCCTTTTTTTTTGAGGAACAAAAACCTTAGTTTTAAAGTGCAGGAGCCACAATACCTAACTGGTAAAAAATAGCTTATATTTTCAAACGCACTAGTGAATTTAGCTGCATCACCTCCGAAAAATTTTGAAGCAACCTGATTTTTAAAGACAGGGGAATCAGCTGCCAGTTGCATGTCCAAAACCATTAGTTGCTTTTGAACATTTGGGTGTCTCTGTAAAACACAATAATATTTTATATATACACCAGTCATTAGGTAGCACAGTAATAAGAGCCTTAATAAGGTTTGCAGTATCTCCCAGCATATGTCACGCCTCAGAGTGAAAGAAAAGCCATTTCTCACTCTGGCTTCTCATCTGTGTCGTGCCACCTGCCACGTAGGATATGGTATGTCACAGCTCAAAGGAAAGAAAAAAAAAAACAGTAGACCAGAAATGGAAAGGATGGCATGTCTTTCCCATCCCTGCGAGGAGTGGCACATTCCTCTGTGACCCCCAACATTGATAACTACGACGCTCGCCGGGTGCCCTGAGCTGCCAGTGAGGTGAGTGTGTGTGGAAAGTGCTTTGCCCTCTCCCCATAAGGAAGAAAGGCAGTCAGCACATCACTAAACTCAGACTAGAAGCTGGCGTAACGCTATAGTTTCCAGACTACGCAGATGGATTATGCTCATCTCCCCTCAGCTTCCACCCCCTCTGAAATCTTTCCAGGTAGGTATCTGGGGTGAGACCACAAAAACTGTGCCTGAGCCTCCTATTGAAGCCAGTTGAAGCTTCATCACACGCCAACATCATTTATTTTCATTAACCTTGCCCAAACCTGACATGAACCTCCACATCACTGTTGATCTGAGTTATTGCAGACGGAACGAAGGAGTTTGAGCAGAAGATGGCAGACACGGTGGCAAGGTGGAATGCAAGCAAAGGGCGCGTTTGGGCCTGCAGATGTCAGGGCCACACCGTTCCTCCCCTCTCCAGGTTTCAGCCATGGGAAATGCTGAAAATCTGGAGCAATGGTCAAGACTGGACCTACAGTTATTTTAGACACAGAAGGGCAAACATTCTGTCACAGAGGCTGCTCCAAGTGATTGCAAGGAAGGAAGAGCCAAGAGTGAGCAGAGCTGTGTCTCCGTGGCCCCAACTGATGGAGCACAACAACCACCCCTCAACTCTCAATTCCCCCTTGCCACTGAAAACACCGGTGTTAAGCAACAGAGCAGAGCCTTAACACAGGCCTGTCAAATATTTCAGTTACCGTGTGTCTGTCCTGACCGGAGCTGATGGGGCAGCTGAAGGTCCCCTCCAGCAGAGAAAGACTTTGGTGGCCCTCAGCTGGCTCTGGCTCTCCGATATTTCTTTCCCTCCCCTCCACCTGGGATAAGATCGGAGCAAACAGCACGGTGTTGTGGATGATTGCCCAACGTGTTCATTGATGCCAGCAGGACCCTGAGGCTTAAATGACAGCCCTGGGGTCAGAAGAGACGGAGAATGAATGTCACCCTTCTCCTCCCACCACCCACATCAGAAGTGCTGAACAGGAGCTCGATGCACCTGAGGATTCAGACCATCATCTAAATGTCCCTTACACCTTTTGTGGGGAGATGAAATTTTAGTTTGCACGTATCTCTGAAAAGCCCAGTTAAAGGAAACAGGGCATAGTTGTTTTTTTTTAAGAAAACATTCTGTATTTCTTATGAGGAACAACTTCCCTTCATTAGCAGGCAACACTGGACAACACGGTTTGGTTTAATATATAATCACTTAGTCTCTGCAACCAGTTGCAGAGGTTTCTGTATATTCAAGAAAAATGCAGGTCAGGTTTAGGCATCAGTGTAGAAGGCGCTTTGTACCTGATCCAAAACACAGGCAAAAGAAAAACCTCATTGAAAAGAAGTTGTTTTCTGTTACTACAAAAGGCAGGATTTTGCTTTTGTTTCAGAAAAACCTCGATCTATTTTGCATTTTTCTTTACCTCACACCACTCAAGAAGCAAGCTGCTACGGATGCCTAATTTCCAGAGGAGAAGCTGATTTCAAGAACGTGTCCCAAGAAGGGGTTGTCACAGACGTCGGGTGGCTGTCTGGCAACAGGACTCAAATGGGGAAATGTCCTGTCTTCAAATCCTACAAAATTATTATTAACTGAAGAAGAATCCCAGCAGAGGGAGTTTGAAAAGACAAATTGAAAATTAGATTGTGTCTACAAGCTGGTAGAATCAGTGGTCTCCCCCCCAGAAATGTGGTCAGTGGGCAAAACTCCAGTCTGAGCTACGCCAGTGAAAATCCAGTTAGTCTACTGGTATCAAAAGTAAAACATGGTCCGAAGTGGTTAGGAAGAAGGAGGTGACGATATTATTAAACTTATGACACTGTTTGTGTTAACATCTTTTTTTGTGCAGAACATGTTTGTATTTCAATTGGCAAAGTATTTACAATGAGACGAGATATACTCACCACCAAGGGCAATTAATTCAGGGTTATAAAGCCTGTGTTTCAGAACAGGCATGAATAATTCAGTGTTAGGTTGTTTAAGTGTGTTTTGTAAAATAGAGCTGCAGCTTTTGTTTTTCTTGAAAGCTTCTGGAAAAAAACATGATTTTTTTTTTTTTTCTTTTTCTATTCACCCCTGGGGAGAGCAGTGGCCTTTTGATGTTCCACATTGACCTGCATTCCTTGCTTCATTCCCACTAATTTGAATAAAATGCAACTTAAAACGGGAGACTTGCATGTAAGGAGTAAGGAGTAGAGCAGTAGCCATGGGTGTCAGAGCCTATCAAACAGGCTGTGGTGCTTCAGACTGCTCTAATCTTTACCAGCCTCACCGGATTGTGAAGTTTTATGACGCTGATAAGCAGAAATGCACATGCACATAAATGTAATACTTGCTTTTGAGTGTAAGATGATCCTGATAAATGACTTCATGGAGCCGAGCGGAAGGTGTCTGTGTGGTGTCTCTCCGTCTCTGCTTCAGGCACATCACATTACCTTCACACTATTCCATGGGCTACACATGTAAACCTAAAAAACGAGCCTGGGTAACCGCTGGCTGATGACAGCAAAAAGGAGGATTTGTTTTTTACTGCCTTTGCAAACTGTTGCCATAGTTCAACACACATGCAAATCTCTTACAGTCCCTGTTAGCGGTTGGGTGGGCAGTGGCGTGTCAGGGGAGAAGCTGCAACCCTCATTATGTTTCCATCATGTTCTTCAGAACTTCCATATTTGAAGGCCCTTGTTGAGGAGTATTTTCAACCAAGAAATAGCAGAAAGCCAGAAACAACATGCCTGAGAGGTGTAAACTGCCTCAGTGAGGTAGTGAGGCATTAGCTCAGATAATTGGTGTTCACAATGGAAACCTTGCTGGAGTTGGTACCTTGGCAGACCTTAGGAAACTTGAGGGTCCCACCAAAAACGTTCTTACAGAACAGGGCAGGCATGGCCAGTCACACCAGTCTTGGTAAGTATCGTGTGCTGGAAAGCAAACCACCTCAAATGGCTAATGGGGGAGACAGCCTTATTATTTTTTCACTATCTGCCTAAATTCTCTTCAAAGAGTGAAACGTTATGGTACTTATGTGGTAATTTAGTTGATCCTTTTCAGGCTAGGCCAACAACCAGTAGATAGCTAGCTGGAGATAGTCTCTGCTGTCCAGACCTCCACAGCCAGAGAGAGAACAATGCACGGTGCAGCTGAAACACTGAATTCTCAAACTGTTCTGCCCAAACTCCTTTGTCCAGGTAAGCTGTGAGACTTCTGAGAAGGAAGGACAGTATGTGTACATCTCCTCTACCGTCACTCAGGCCATGTCATGCTCACCTACACCTTTGCCTGGGGACCAACAGATGAGGGATGATATTTGCTCCCACAAAAGCACAGCCCAGGAAGATTATAGAGAAACGTTGAGCCTGGTAACTTGGTGTTTTCAAGGCAGTCTTTCCTATTTCTATGACAAATAAGATAACATGGCAGTAGTCAGGGCAAACTCCGCATCAGTTTTTCCCCACGAGAAAAGGACAATCGGTAAAGTCGATGCTGAATATTTGCAGTAACTTGAGTACCTTATATAGGCTGTCGGAGCAGTTAGTGTGATTAAAAATTATGATTTAAAGGGAAACATAATGTGTGCCCCAAAACAGCATTTCTCTTTTAAAAAAAAAAAATGCATCTTTAATTGTTACCTCTGTAGTACTTGTTGTAAGGTTGATTTATTGTTTTCCCTAGAGTGATAAATCTTGAACAAATGCTTGGATGCTGTAGCGTATGGCAGCTTACGGCAGATTTGTTTTGGGGTGAGCATTCCATATTTCTCTTCATTTGTGCTGCAGCACGAGTGCGGCTGAATGAAATGTCCAGACCTCATGCATCTTAGGATCGCTGGCTTAGGGAGGGATACACCAAGTACTGGGAGAGTGTGGGAAGGAAACAAATTGACAAACAGCCAATGGGAAACAGAGAAGAAGGCATTTTTACTGCACTATGTTTACAACTTGTACTTTCTCAGATCCTAAAAAATCCGCTGTTTTGCCTACAAGTCTGCAAGACATTATAGTTCGACGTGGTAAAAAAACATGCATGTCAGTTATTAAAGTAATAGCTTCCCCAAGCTAAAGCGTGCTGTAATTCAGGTTTAGAATTGCCTGTACGTTCTGGCAAAATGGAAGATTTAATGAAAGGATCTTCAAATTACTAAACCTGAATGGTGCATTTTTGCAGCCTGTCCCTTCTTACTGCTTTTATTCCTGTATGACAGTACTTTATCTTCTAAAGCCGCATGGAAGNTGCCCACTTTTCAGTTTGTAAAACAGCTGACGTACAGAGCGGATGGGAAATTGCAGCAGAGGCAGTTCAAGATATTCCTGGGTACATGTACTGGGGGGGGAAATAGCATTTACAGTACTCCCTCCTGTTTTTTTCTCTTCCTTTTCCCACCGAGGAGTGGTACTGGCCAGTGCTGCCAGGTGAGGTGCAGCTGTGCAGCGGTTGGGTGCCCATGGCGCTCCCCACACCCCGTTAGCTTTTTGGGGGTCACAGACCGTCCGCGTCCATCACTGGGGACATGCAGACAGTTTCGAGCAGCGGCATCCTTTCTTTCTCACTTTTTTAGACTTATTTTTAACGTTAGAATAAGTTAAGGTCCAAGCTTTAATGGCTAAAAAATGCATTCAGAAAACACAATTTACACCCGACGCATCCTCCAAAAATGCATTTGTAAGTGATAAATAAATTATTTATTAGATATGTCCAAAAATACTGACCCCAGGTCTTCCTTAAAGCCCTTTTATTATGTGATAGCTTGTTTTCATCTATCTTACAGTAGTCTTCTCAACTCTTGTTTCACTAACAAGGTCATTGCTTTCGTTTTCATCATAACTCCTTGTTATATTAATTATTTTCTCTTGTTCTTTACCTGTCTTTTGCTGTTAAGAAACTCCTCTGAGGTTTGCAGTGTGGCGGAATTGCCAGAAATTCTGCATATTTGGTTTGCCATTGTCTTGTTTAATGAATATGAACTCTAGACATTCTGCAATACTGCATTTCCCAGTCTGTAAAACACACCCAGTGAAAGAAGTCATGTGAGAAAAAATACTGTATTTACAATACTGCCGATAACAAACCTGGTACAGAGCTCACACCAGAGCCAATCTAAACATTACAACACTTAATAACTGAGCCACGAAACATAATCAGCCCAAAGTACACTGCATTATGAAATGGTTGCAATATTTACCATTTTTCACAGTCCTGCTGCTACCAGCTGAAGTACTGGTGAAAATATTAAAATTTCTTATTATTTCTTATTATTATTTCATCAAAAAAAGTTTCAGAAAATAAATTTAAGGAAGTAAATATATCTTCAGTATAACACAATTAGTCATGCATGTTGTGTTTCATTTAATAAATAATAATAAATCTAGCAGTTAAAGATGCTAAGAGAGACTAGGTTACTATCTTCTTAGGCTTGGTCTAGGTATCATTTTTGAAAAGACCCAAAGGTGTGAGCCCACAAGTGGTTCGCCAGAAGGTGAGTCTGGGTTTGAACTGTAAACACATCGGCTGTTTCGCACATGCTGCCCATGTCCGTAGCCTTTCTTGCCCTCCATGTTGCTGTGTGTGCAGAAAGGCTTAATGCTTTCACAGAAGGCTTCATCATCACAAACCACCTTTGCTTTGGACCTGAGGCAAGAGGATCACACCGGTGTCACCAGGCTTTTGGTGACAAATCTGTCAGTAGATGTTTTTTCAGAACTGCTTTCAGTTGCACTATCCCAGCAGTGTCCAGTCTTTCTGCCCAAACAGATGATGCACCTTCTTCCACTAGATGAAGGATGATGAATGCTGTTTGCTCACTTGATGCGGAGGACTGTTAGTCTAGATAGCCTAGGGCTCCTTGCCAGGGGTTTGCATGGCCTCAGGAGGTAGCCAGGATGGAGATGACCCAGAGACATTGCTTGAGCTCAAAATTTGAGCTCTTTCCCATGCCAGGATGTGAGCTCATGCCCTTGTGAGAGCAGGAGTGGACAGGTTTCACCTTCAATCACAAGTGAAAGAGACAACCTAGTCAGACCAAAAGACCGAGTGAGGTTGGAGGGGGGCACAAATTTATTTTTTGAAAGGAATTCTAGTGCCATGGGTATTTTTTATCTGCCTTCTCAGCCAATTCTTTTCGTGTGCCATCTTCAAGACTGCACAAAGACTGTAAGAAGACTGTATTTCATGCTCTGACACCAGCTACTCCCTTAAGACAGTCCTTGACAAACAAATGCAGAAGGTGATGAAGATAACAGTTATACAAAGTTTATCTTTTAACTTCATACCTGAAATGGTCAAGTTTTTGCAAAAAAAAATCTCAACTCAGTTGTTCACCAAGTCTAGTTAAGACATTTTAAATTGCATGTAAATATTTTATTAGTCTTTTCTTTTTCTTCTTCTTCTTTTTTTTCATGCATTGTGACTGAGGTGCTTTGTTTCAGGGAGAGAAACAGACAGCAGAGAGACACAAAGCTTCCTGAGCCTCTTCTCTATTATATAGTGGAGTGCATAATTGTTCAGAGCTGCAAAATAGTCTAAAGGGATCTGATTATGCAAATACATTAGACATCTCTTAAAATCTTCTGAAAATATACCATATTAACCACACAATTAAAGAAAAAAGAAAAGATCATCTTGTTTGAGTGTGCATGGTCTTTCCTATTTGCAAAAAATATGTTTCTCTAAAGGAGAGAATAGAAAAAGATCGTGACATGAGCCCAAACTCAGGTTACAAAGCCGGACTGCTAGTTGTCTCATGAGATATAACCCAGTGACAATTGACATTTTGTCCTCTAACCTTACCTCAGCCTTCACACAGTTGTCTGTTCCCCTTGAGCCAGGCAGATCTAAGCTGTCAATTAATAGATAATGTAAGTTTACTTAGATGTCATGTAATGCTGTTATCCATGTGGAAATACATCAAATGTCCTAGTTTGCTCTAAAGGCTATGGCGCTTAGTAAAAATCTTCTCCCATGGGAAGCCTAGGCTTGACAAATGCCTGAGGATTAGTCATAGTCAGCCATCTCTTTGTGATGCAAAATGACATAATCATTGACTTTTTCAAATAGTATTACACTTCTACTTTCTCCAAAGAAAGAGCCCAATTCCAGGTTTGCAAACAGTTTAGATTGTACGATTTTGTTATTGAATAAATTGAGATTAATCTCAGGAATGGAAGAAACACAATAGCTCAAAGACTTGCTTAAATTTTCAATAAATTCAAGGGTGTCTAAACCCCGATATTTCCTTTCAATATTTGGCATGGTTTTGTATCACATTGCTGCAGCACTAGATAATTGATAACTTAGACCATTCTCTTCAAAACCATTCTAACTACTCTGAAAGCACTAAAAAGTTTGCACAACACAGGTTGATATTCCGTTGTAATAATTGTGAACTTTATTTATATTATTTAACTTAAAGTAGGGCATCTTTGAATTAAAATTTTGTTGCAAATAGGACCAAAAATCTATTAAAATGCTTATTTTTCCTAAACCCCAACATCCAAAACATATGGAAAAAATTGCCTCTAGGTATTGAAAGTTGTTGCTTTTATCACACTGTGCATCTAAATTCCCAAGGATGATTGATTTAACGAGGTTTGCACATTAAAAATCTTTTTCTTTGTTACAATAGAGGAAATCACAAGAAAGATTAATGCCCTCTGCATGGTGCCACCGAATTAAAATGTCTTTCAAATGTCTTCACTCCAGGAACACTTTGCTATCCAGGCCTGTACTTAGGAAAGCTTTTCTCAGTGTAAAGAATGTATTAGTCATGGCTGATGATGCTGGTGTGCTATAACCTAAATACCTGGAATATGCATATATTAGGACAAACTGGGCACTTCAGAAGGCTTTAAAGAAGTGTTCATTTTTCAGGTTGGTATAATGGATTCCATCTCAGAAACGCACGAGGCTACCCAAAGATATGACATTCAGTCTTGACCTATTTTCACATTGCAATGGTGTTATCTGACGTGAAACGGAGTAATATGCTCCAC
The DNA here is from genome assembly GCA_013398815.1 of Ibidorhyncha struthersii. NCBI lineage: Eukaryota > Metazoa > Chordata > Aves > Charadriiformes > Charadriidae > Ibidorhyncha > Ibidorhyncha struthersii. Next base: position 80,415 of record VZSZ01010478.1, read on the forward strand.
CATTGCTTCAAAAATTTCTTATGCACAACCCCCCAGCAGTATTTTCTTTGCCTGATACAACTCTGTGTTGCCCTAGCTGCGTTAATGTTGTACAAAACTTGGGTTTTTTTAAATTCACCTTCTCTTACAATCATGAAGAGTGTTCTGCTGATCCAAATATTTTCTCCATATTCATATGCGGATTCAGGCTAGACTGCCTTAGAGAGCACCTTAAAGGTAAGTGGACACAGACCAGCTTGAACATACACTTCTTTCTTTAGGTGTTGAGCTTGCATCCATACTTCATATTGACATATCATGGAGGAAAAGCATTCCTATTTTACCCCGCCTCCAACATGCACCCTACTTTTGACTGTGGAGGGATTAGGAGAAAAGTTGGAGGAAGAAACAATAGTACTGTGGTGGCTTTGGAGTGTTGGAGATGTTATTTGTGCTGGATATAGCAAGTGCCATTCTGTGTGTCTCCCCAGAAGACCACTTCGTTCACCCCCAGGCAGAGACTGGGACACAGGTGACATAGATGCAACGTGGATGACTCAAGAGTACTCCTCAGTGCAAAGCAAGGAGATAATCAGGCTGGTAATATGAAAGAATCAGCACAGAATGCTGGCTGCTTAGCTTTACATCTTCCTCAAGAAAAGTATAGGTGCTATCATGTTAATTCCTTCTGGAAAAAAAAAAAGATTAATTCAATAGTTCCTTCAAGGAAGGTGTGTTACATAGAAATATGTCTTTAATGCCAGTATATTGGAAAAATCATAGCTCTATTTAGGCATGAAGTAAGGGTATGGATGTATTTACAGTAGGGAGAATGAAAGAAATATAGAGTTGCAGAATCATAGAAAATTCCAGGTTGGAAAAATCTTTGCAGTTCATCAGATCCAACCTTTGTCTGAAAGCAGGGCCTTGGATTAGGTTATCCAGGGCCACATCAAGTCAAGTCTTCAATATATCTATCCATCAGGTGAGATTCCAGCCCTTCAAGTATTCTCACTGTGAGTAATATTTTTAATATCCACGCAGAATTTTACCTCAAGCAACTTGTGCCTGCTGTCTCATGTCTCAGCACCACGCATCCTTGGGAAGTGAGGATAACTTATTCTCCATAATCATCTTCGAGGTATTGGAAGACTGTGATTAGAACCTCCTTAGCCTTATTCTCTCCAGGCTGAGCAAACCCAGTTCCTCCAACCTGTCTCCATACATCGAGTTCTCCAAGACATTCATCATCCCAGTGGTCTTCCTCTGGGTCTGCTGGCCCAAGGGACCAAGACAGTTTTCCAAGGTACGGCCTAAGAAGAGCCAAGTGGAGTGGGATAATTATATCCCTAATCTACTGGGTTTACTCCTGCTGATGGAACCCAGAACACAGTTAGCCTTCACTGCTGCAAAGTTGCACTTGTGTCTAGCTTGCCATCCACTCTGCCAGTCCCCTGCATTTCTGACAGAGATGGGTGAGGAAGGCATTGGTGCAACACATAACATGGGGCTGCACAGTCTTCTGAGGTGTTGTAGGGTTTGTGCTTGCTCCTGCAGATCTATCCAACAGGTGAACAGGAATCAGCCTGCCACTGTAAATTCAGTCCATGTGTCATCCACCAAAAAGAACAAGAGAACTTTCCCAAGGACGAGGAATGCAAGACAGAATAAATACCATCTTGATGCAAGACAGAGAGACTAAAGAGTGAAAATACAGACCCAAGCTCAATAAATGGGCAAACGTAAATATCAAAAAAAGATTCCAAGCTACATAGTGTTGGAAAGTGAAATATCAGAAAAAGCAGCTTAGAAATTGAGTTATGCTTTCAACAACAAATATAGTTCTTCAGACAATACGTGAAAATTGGGTGCGCTCTGCCATCTACTATAATTACTAAAACTCATTCGTTATTTCTAGTTTAGCAATATGTCATGAGTTCCACCCAGGCAATTTCCCATTATCCTTCATATTCTACAAACATATAGTAAGAGACAGCACCTGTCATGACAAGACTTAAATGCACAAGGTAAAAGATAGGAGAAAACATGGAAATGAATCACAGAGAGAGACAAGTGATTAAGTTTTTTTAAATAATTGAAGTGATTTTGAATCTGTTCACATTTAATAACAGTATACATAGTGACTGGCCCAAGGACAAGCGGGAAGTCTGTTGTAGAGCCAGATATTTAGCAAACGTGTTCTGAGTCACCATCCAGTGCCTACCAACAAAGGCCCATGTACCATGAAAGACACTGATTATGGAGCAGGGGTGCAGCATTACTGCCACATTCCTGATACCTTTTCTTAATATTTACAATCCTATTTCAGGCTGGTTTTTTTTAAGCAAAGAAGTCATGAAAAAGGTACAACTGGTCTCAAAAGGATGAGATGGACAGATACCTGCCATCCCACCTGTTTCATTATTTCTCAGTAACAAAATATCTTTAAAATAATGATTTCCGTTTCTATGATCTCCATTAAAAGAGATATAAAATGACATTCTTGTAATTAAAAATATTTTAAAGAATGCAAAGAAAATAAGAGATACATCCATACTGTTGCACATTCAATTATGTCAATTATACAGATCTAAAAAAAAGGGTAAAACCAGAGAAGACTGTCGATATCAGGCAATAAGTTACTTTGCAGCCATAAATGGGGAGAAATTTGGCTTTCTGACCAGCAGGGCAGAAATATTTGAAGGGCTAAACCCAGCAATTATTTTGGTCCGATCCTTACAGCAGTGCAGGAATGACCATCCTCATGGCTCTTCCACCTGCTCCCTGACGATACCCACACAACATAGAAAACACTGGATTGTCTGCCTTGTTTACCTGGGACCAGAAAAAGAAAAGAAAAAGGGGAGCAGGAACAACTTGTGCATCTTTCCTCCCCCCTCTCCGCAAAAGAAATAAATGTGCTCTACAGAGTGTGTTGTCCAAGAAGGAAAGCAAAAGGTTAGCAGAGAGCAGAGGACGTGGAGGTGGGAGGATGGTAACCCAGCAGGACGTGGGAGTAGGGAGGAGAGGGAAGGAGGACATGGGGGTGGGAAAGGAGTGGACATATGGTGTCCTGTGTCCAGGAGGTGGGATGTTGGTGATGACCAACATGCAGTGGGACGTGACTTAGGGCAGTGGTGGGATTTGGTCTCTGTCGCAGAGGAGAGACAGAAGCAGAGACTGTCATTCATGAACTTTGGAAATGTGGCAAACCAGTGAATCATCCTGGTCCAAATTCATTGTGCCACAGCCACAGGGGCAATGGATTCGCTCTGCAGAGGCACCTCTAATTTTAATTAAATTAACTGCCAACATACTTCTTCCAGGGTCAGCACAGTGGCACAATCGCTTTTGGGCAACACCAAATTTGATGCACGCTGATCCAGCCATGGAAACCATCTGTGAGAGCCGGTGTAAGCCCTGACCACTCTGCGTTGTGCTCTCCTGCAGCGAGATGCTTCCAATCACCACATCTATGTTACCCACCTTTCCCAGCCCTGTGGAAGGGAACAATGGAAATAATTCACGTAAAACTGTCTGGCACCCAAGAGCACAGATGGGGCAGGTGGGAGGCAGCAAACATCCCTTGAGCAGCCGAAGCTCCATGTCCCCACCTTCAAACCACAGAAATAGGGTAGGCTTTCTTGGGACCCACCTCAGCAGCAAGACATTTGACAGCCCCTTCTGCAAGACCAATTTAAGGAATGGGAGCTCTTTTTTTCCCCCAAAGACACATGACATAATTCTGCGCTTACATCAATCAATGGAGAATATCTGGTATCTATTTCTTCAAAAATGTTCCCCAATAGGTAGTGGGAAGTGTTCCCTTTTCAATACTATCATAGGTGAAAGGAGATTGTGGTCGTGGTTCATCAGGTGATTTTTCAGCTGTGCTTTCTATACCACAGAAATATTCTGTTTCCCTGGACATCTTTAACCCCTCCTTCAACTGGATGTACCCCTACTCCTGGAACACAACTGTGGCCATGAGGCCATCTCATTCACCTCATTATTTAATAATGTCTGGTTTTTAAATGTTCCTTTGTTTAAAAAACACTCAAAAACTTCCACAGTGTGTTTTTAACCATACGTATAGTTCATATACAACTGAAATTAATAAAAGTTCCGAAGCTAGTAGAGTCCATTCATTCTGGCTGCAGTTCCTCAGCACCTGTTAGCTCTTCTCTTCCTCCTCATCCTTCAAACCCTTGGAAAGTGATGAAAAGTGCTTAGTTTCTTGCATTTTTTTTTACATGTGAAGCATGTCTTTTGTTATTTCCCGCCTAAAACACACTTCCAATTTTTACAAAATTAGACTTTTGGTAACCTCTTGCATGTCTATCATATCTCCATTGTCAGAGCTCTTATTTTTGTAGTCAGTAGTCTGACAAATTCTTTTTTTTCTTTTTCTGTCTTCCTGTCTCACTTATTCCCTTTTTTCTCCTAGCATTTTGTTCTAATCTGTAGGTAGTAGTGAGCTCTCTAAAAATGGAAAATTGGCTCATCAGCATTAGACTATCTATAGATTCTTCTGTGTTTTTGCCTTCTCCCTGCCTCATCTGGGTAAAGCCATGTCACACACACTTTTTATTGTAATTTTTATTTTATTTACTTTTTCATGTAGTAGGTTCCCAAGCTTTGTGACAGCTCCGTTGTTAGTAACTCCCATCATACTTTATGAAAAGTTTTTACCAGATGAAGTGCTTCCAAACCAAATTGTGTCAGAACAATGCAACTGTTTTTATTGCACTTCTTTCTGGTGGCACCCGCAGAGAAGAGCCATTACTGCTTTCCCCACATAATCCCAATAAGTCCAGAGGGTCTTAGCACTGGTGGAGCTGTATTTTTTTCCGTCTTTTCAATGGGGAAGAAATAACTTTGACTTTTTCCACTCCTGGTCCCATGTGTGCTTCCAAAGTCACCCAAGTAGAGGCCACAGGCATGCATGCTGTACGTGATAAGCAACGTGCAGCACACATCTGCTCCTTTGTACCGACGTTTCCAACTGGGAAAGTGCCGCCCATCATGTACTTTCCAGACCAGAAGCCAAGGAGCTGGTTGTGATTTCATCAGCTGGTCCAATATTTGGTCCAGACCCGAACTGAGCCCACCTGAGCTGGGGTTCATCTGGGTACGTCAGGTAACGAGTACAGTCCTGCGAGGGGCACGCTTCAAGCATCGTGCCGTCTAATGCAGTAGGGAAGGCATGTCCCAGGGCTCTCAATATTGGCACCGTCTGGACAATTGGAAATGCTTCCAGTATTTAGTCGCTAAATTTAATTCCTTGGCTTGAGCTGCTACAGCGGCGAGAGCTGCACACCGGCGGTGCAGAGCACAAGGATGCTGGCATCCAGGCTCTCGGCTGGTGGAAGGCTGAGGGGAGCAGCTGTGCCGGCCGGCAAAACTGCTCTGAGAGGTGGCTGGGGTCCCGTCCCCAGCTGCAGAGGTCTCACCCTGTGGCACCACCGGCCCGGGGAGCACAGCTGGGCAGGGGCACAGGAGCCTCCGCTGCCACCTTACCCCATGTCACACCTGGAGCCCTGTGGTCGGTCGCCAGGGAAGACACTCCGGCAGATGACGTTGCTGGAGGTGGGATCGTGCCGTCCAGCTGCTCACCGCAGCGACAGAGCACCTCACCCTGAGGCCTCTGGTGATGATGCCGCTGCTGAAAAACCCAAACTTCGGAAAGCATTCGAATGCCATATTTGTGTGCTGGCAGATAAATCTATCACTCGCCACAGATATACTGTTTCACTTAAGCTACTGATCTTTATCTCTTAATGACCAAAATAACAACCAAGGGGGAAGCACTGCTGCTTTCTCAACATTTCAATACATTTAGGGTTGTCGTAGTATTTTAATCCAGCATAGTTAATGTGTTGTGTGGAGTATATAGAAAATCGATTTTGTATGCATCTTGAAGAAAGCACTGACCAGAGAGCTTTACCCGTTCTGTCTTAACATGAAATATTGTCATGGCTGAACTAATTCCTTTATGACAGTGATCATATCTAGCATCCTGATAGGTGAGTATTTGCGAAACTATCTCTCGCATAGATCCTCATGAAGATAATAAATGATATTTATCTTTTTCAGCATTGTTGCATACTACTTGTCATTTTATCTGTGATGTATCTAGCTAGAGATCAATGAATCCAACCACAACTCTAAACAGCTAAATAAACCATCATACTTGGTGTATGACAAATCTCTTGCTATCTCCTGCTTGCTTCAAGTCACATATCTGCCTCTGTGTTAAACTTTTTCTGTCTGGAAATGCTTTTTTTGAAGACTGTCAAAGTCTGTACATTTCCATCAAGATTGTAAAGTAAACCAGAGGTAGAAAGAGGATAACTCTGCAGTCTGGCTGGCAAACGTAGAAGAGAGACCAAACATGTAACAGTCATAGCAACAAAACAGCCTTCTTAGTAGACTGTATCATCTTCACCTAAAAGTTGAATTTTCAGTTAAGCTCACCATTCAAGTTTCCACTAATAGAAAATAAGTTCATCAAATCATTCGGGAAAGGACAATTCCTCTAAGTTCCCACATTTCTCTTTTTATTTTCATTTTCTCCTTAAACAACGCTTTTTCTTACCCTGGAGCAAGGCCACGTGTGTTGATAAAGACACTTTTCATGTAGCTAGCTAGGAACTATATGTTGTCTCACCTATCCAGACCTAGTTAAGTCCTAAAAAACATGATAGTAGAAAGAAGAGGAAAGTGTGGTCCAGGTTTCTTTGCTGATGACCTCATATCAAGCCCCAGATTTCTGCTGTGAGGATGAACAGCTGATGCCACAACCAGATGCGCTGCTGGGTTAGCTGGGGATGCAGCTGAAATATTAAGAAGCAGCAACAGCTTTTCTGAAAAAGCAACCCAAGACTGTTTTGGAGACAGGTTTCCCTATTACTGTTAGCTATATGATACTTGTAAGAGGTAGATCAATGGAAAACTCCACACGTAGATATATAAATCTATTTCAAAGTGTCCTGTGGTAAAGGGTAGTTTGTAGGACAGTTGCGTATGGCTTTGTCCTGTCTGAAAGGGGCCAATAGTCTGTGCTAATGCTCTCTTCCCAGCAGCTGCATGTATCTTGTCTGCTTAAATTCTGTGGGCCAGGCTCCTCACTCTTCACTTTGTCTTCACTCTGGAGCATCCTCAAGGAGCGTGAAGACAAAATATGAAAATTCAAATTAGTCAAGAACCACCACTGTGCTATACTACCTGAGTATTTAAACATATGCTTTACCATCCCTGCTGTCAGGTCAACTGTCTTGTTGGACTGACCCAGGCTTGAGTTTTTGCCCAATACTGGGTTTTATTCACTCTTTATTCGGTGCCCAGCACTCTCCCTTGATTGCATGCGCTTCCTTTAGGCCATTTGATGTAGGCATGATGCTGATGTACATTTCTGCCATGTCTGTTGCACGGTACCAGCTGAAGCAGTGTGCCAAGTGGGGTAATAGTAAGTAGGAATCTCCAGTAATTGCTCTGTGTTTTTATTCCCTTGCTGTTGATCCTCTAGCAATGATCTCTATAGGCCACTGCCAAACAAACTACATATTAATGCCGCTGTACATTAAAATAGCAAGCAATAAACTTCAGAGTTTAACATGTCAGTTTCACTTGTAAACGAGTCATTTGAATTTCTTCTAATTAAATAAGAAAAAACAAACAAACAAACAAAGCCTTTGGCTTCTGTTTATCATAATCTGCAGAGACTACAGAAAAATCTCACCAGATTACACAATTTTCATGGAAGAGAGGTACTATATGGGAATCAGTGACAAACATTACGTAGCTTCATTATATTAGTCAGAAAAAATCTAGTCTTGTGATATGCAAGCAGGTGACATCAGTATTTTTTCACAGAGGAGGAGGACAGGGAGAAGACTAGACAGTTTACTGTGATTTGTATGTGATCTCCACAGTATGATCTTACAATGCCTGAGCCCCTCACAGAGTTAAATATATTCTCACAATACTTTTCTCAGCTCGGTTTTGCACTCGAGTTTTATAAGACTTAATCCCCAGACAGCTCCCGGCAGTCTCGAAGTCGCTGTAGGTTCATCCCAGAACGCAGGACTGTGCTGGGATTTCTTGGCAGCAGCACAAGAGCTTTGCAAAGCTTTACCGAGCTCTGCCCCAAGGGCAGACCTAACTGCTTATAGCTCAGAGGTCGTCTTAATAGGGGAAATACAACACTTTAGGATAAGGAAGTCACTTTGTAGTTGGTATTTTGAGGTTCTTCAGTGGTCACCAGAAGGGATGGGTCAGTTGCACTGGTTAGAAGAAATAGCAATCTGGAAATTCAGTGAGGTTTGACAGAGTAACTACCTTTTTAAGAGTTCTTTTTTTTTTCTTTTAACATCTGAAATGTTATGTCTCATTTTGAAAGTAGAAATTTTAAAAGGATCTAAGAATAGTTGTTTCCAACCAGAACCAGTCACTACTAGACATCTCCTGAGATCTGGGTGGAAAATTTTCAGTCGAGAGACGTTCTTTTTTACCAGAGCTTCATTGTCTGAATGGTGACTGCAAAATGCGTATATCCCCAGAGTTTGCATAAGTAGGTTGAAAGGGTCGATGGTCTCTGCAAATAAGCACCTGTATACTCAGGCACTAAATTTGCAAGTAGAGGTGTAAATTTGGGGCATAGTTTATTTAGGTGGAAATGATCCCGTCCATCACCAGCGAGCCTTCCCACTACACCTCCCTCCCATGAAGGACGACTCCCAGGAAGCCAGGAGATGCTTTTGGGCAGATCACCGGGTCCTCCTGGTGAAAGTCACACTGGAAGGTGGTGGGCAAAGAAGAAGATCTCTTCTCTGCTTCCCAAAGTACAGCCTTTCCGGGCTCACAGGGCCTCATATCTATTGAGAAGAGGCAAACCACCCGTTTGGCCATTCTTTCAGACTGGTTTCAAAATCAAGTCATGGTAATACACTCAAAATAATTTTTGGGGGGGAAAAAAAAAATGGCCAATTTATCTCCGTATAAGAAACTTCAGAGATGAAGGATTCTCTGTTTGGCCCATAGGCCAGCTGCTCTTTCCATCAGATATCTGAATTTAACACTGAATAGCGATGAAATGACGACGACTGAGACTGCAGGAGAGGTCGCTGTGGAAAATTCCTCCTGGGTACTTCGCTGGGGCTCATCTGTGCTGCCCATGTTGGCAGCAATGGCAAAGTTGGTGTAATTTGGAGAAGGTTTTTCTATTTCTTAGTCTGTCCAGCTTTTCTTCAGGATAGGCAGGGCATTTAAATTTTTTCCTAATGCTGCCCATAGAAAGCTATAGTTACTCCCATGCAACCAATGTACCTAGTCACTGATAAAAACAGAAAGAAAGGTGGTAATTCTCTCCTGCCAACCCATTCACTGCAATGACATTCGGGAAAACATTAAAACCTGGGTGTAATCAGTTATTCATATTAAGAAACATATTAATTCTGTTTTGATTATTTTTTAAAAAACAACAACAAACCCAAAAGTAATTTTAAAACCTATTAATAACAAAGCATTTTACCTTTTTCCTGTAATTAAAAAATAAAATGTAAATGAGAAAAGCAGGGGCCTTCTCCTACCTCCTTTTTCCACACAAGCCAAGACACATGGTGAGCCGAGGGAAGTAGAAGATGCCTGAAAGATATTTTAGGGCTAAAGGAACAGTCAGCTAATAATGCAACTGGCATTAGCATAATGACTGATACAACAATAATTTATAGAAAAATCATGGGTTTTATAATCCTTCAAAAGCTTCCTTTGCATGGAAAGCAAAGACTTTTCAGTGAAAACTTCCACTCTTTTCAAGGGTGGATACCTCAAGGTAGGGTTCAAAGGATTTTCTTCACGGGCTTTTTTGTTGGCTCTTTCTTTTTTTTTCGTGGTGGTGTTTTCTCAATATATAATTTTATAATGATGTAACTTGCATCTCTGTAAATTATATTCCATGTGTCAGAATCAAATGCTCCTAAAATACTCTTGAAAGACGCTAAATATATTTCATGCATTCCTTACTAACTCTATGTTATAAAGTAATTGATACACAGCCCACAAAACATCTAAAAATACTCCTTCAGCTTAAGAGATGCCTGCAATTTCTTCTGCTGTGCATAGCTGCAGACCACAGAAACCAATCTGAAAATCCAGTTAGGGTAACATTCAGGAAGTTGCAGAGAGAAAACAACTTTTCACAACCTGAGTATTTGCTTTGTTTTATACAGAACTGCCAGCATGTTCAGAGAGATCAGGGACAGAATAAATTTCCAGTAAGTCCTTCCCTAATGAAAAATATTTTTCCATAGTTCCTGACATTATTGGTCTTTCTACAGTTAATATTGTATAAATCTAAATAAAAAAGGAGATACAATTATGTCTAAATTGCTATTGTGCATGTTTGTTTATTTCAAGCTGTGTGCAATCTATCTAGGAATATTAACACTATTTCTAAAATGAATAGACCTCCAACATTTATTTTCTGAGTGTGCACAGGGTTGGTTTTAGGTATTTTTTTCCCCTTCTCTACAATAGTAGAAGCTGTTGGCATGTCCATCCTAATCAAAAAAGATCAAAAGAGAAGCCCATAAAAATGGATTCATGAAGACTTAAAACACAACAAGATTCCTTCTTTTTAACAGTGGACTCTTTCCATGACCGCAGACTTGTCTCACTGAATCATAGGATCATAGAGTGGTTTAGGTTTGAAGGGACCTTAAAGATCACCCAGTTCCAACCCCCCTGCCCTGGG
>VZSZ01010479.1:0-12760 GCA_013398815.1 Ibidorhyncha struthersii
TTTGTCTATACTACACTTAATCCTGAACTCTATCTTCTCAAAGATAGAGTTCTTCTTTCTCAAAGAGAGAGTTCTTCTTTCATGCTGTAGATGATGGGGTTCAACACAGGTGGGACAAAAAGGTAGATGTTGGCCATGAGAACATTGCTGAAGGGGGCAGCATTCTTCCTGTACTGGTGTATAATGGATAGTCCAACCATGGGGACATAGAAGATGAGGACAGCACAGAAGTGAGACATGCAAGTGTTCAGGGCTTTGGTCTGCTCCTCTCTGGAGGTGATGTCCACCACAGCCTTCATGATCATGGTGTATGACAAGGTGATGAGCACTGAACCTAGGATCACAAACTGCACCAGGGTTAGGCCGTACAGGCTGTTCAGGGTGGAGTCTGTGCATGCCAGCCATATCACGTCCTGGTGCAGGCAATAGGGGTGGGACAGCACGTGGGACCTGCAGAATGGCGGTCATGTGAGCAGGCGGATGAGTGGGAGCAGCATCAGAGAGCGGCAGAGCATCCCCAGCCTGATCTTTGCAATCCTGGCACTGGTGAGGATGGAGGAGTACCTCAGTGAGTAGCAGATGGCCATGTAGCGATCAAAGGCCATGGCCAGAAGCACCAAGGACTCCATGAAGGAGAAGGCATGGATGAAGAATATCTGAGTGAGGCAGACCAGGAAGGTGATCTCTCTGGTGCCGAACCAAAAGACGCACAGCACCGTGGGCAGAGTCGACAGAGTCAGGCCCAGGTCCGTGGTAGCCAGCATGGAGAGGAAGTAGTACACGGGCTGGTGGAGCCTTCGATTCGCTCTCATGATGAGCAGGATGGTGCCATTTCCCAGCATTGTGATGAAATACATCAGACAGCAAGAGACGAAAAGTTTTCCCAGTGGTGGAAACGAGCCATCCCAGGAATGCCCATCAGCAGGAAAGCCAGGGCATGGCTGCTGTTCCCTGGAGACTTGTTTGCTCCAAGCTGGCACCCTGCCTGCGTTAGGGGCCCCTTTTTCATAAACAACTGAAAGGTAACGCAGAATTAGATTTCACAGGGCAATGAAAACGAATGGTCTGGTGTCTTGGTGTGAAGATTTCATTTCTTTTCTCCTCCTCGAAGATGCGCCAGAGCAGAGACGAGTACTTTGCAGTGCCCATTCAGTCCTCCTACTGCTTTATTTCCCCCAGACTCCTCACCTGGAAAGTTGATAATAACATCATTTATTGCACCAGGGCTACATCCCTCCCATGAAATCTCTGCAGCCTCTTCTCTCAGCTGCTGTAAGCAACGTCTCTGTACTGCCCTGGCACTCAAGCCCTGGTCCATGTGGGTCCTTCTCCATCTCTCTACATCATCTTTGCAGACTGCCTGCAGCCTTTCCCCTCGGTCCCCAGCCTTCTCCACATCTCTGCACTCAGTCCCTGATGCGCACAGCCTCACCCCATGCCCTTCCATGCAGGACATTGCAGGAGGACAGCGGTCCCTCTCACCATCCTTGCTCCTCTGGGAAGCCCTCCCCTTGCCCATGGGCTGCTGCAGCAGATGACAGACGCCGGTTTCCCCTCCCAGGTTGTGCCTCCAGCCCGTTGTCTGCCCTTGCTTGTGGGTACCAGCCTGCCCAGCCAGCTCCCTCAGTTTCCTTACTGGATTTTCAGATTTTCGTCTTTCACCCCATGCCGGATGCCCTGTCTGGAGCTCTGCAAACCACCAGCACTGACCCCAGCCTCGGTGCTGAGTTTGGACCATGGCTTGGCTTTGGCAGATATGGTCCTGCTGGTCCTCCTGTCCTCCACCTGCACCTTTTGCTGTCACTAAATCTACCCTTCAGTGGAAGGGAAAGGGTAAAAGGCTGCAGTTTTCTCTCTGTTTTGTGTCTGTGCAGCAGCCGGCACCATGGGACTGTGCTCCTTGACGAGGGTCCCTGGGAGCTGCAGAAAACAGTAATTACTGACATTTATCTGTCACCTGCTTTGACCCTCGAGAAGACATGGTCACACCTGAAAGTGTAAATTTGGTAAGGCATTGGCAAATTTAGAACATTATCGTTTCCCTTCACTTTAGAGATTATTTACTATTCTAATTGTTGTTGCCATTACTATAGTCCTTACTGATTGCCCATCAAGCTATTCAAAGTGACAGGTATTTCAGTCAATATGTGTGTTAGCAATATACACAGAAACTATCATTCTTAGCAGGAATGTTGTTATTATAGCTAACAGTTATGGGTAAAACTAAGCAATGTGTACACAAACCCAGCTCTCATTTCTTCTACAGAACTGTCAACCACAGGCTTCCAATCCACAGCCCACAGATACCTCAGGGAAATACAGTTCTATGTGAAATACAAATCATAAAAGGAAAGCTGTGCTTAAAGGGCTTAAACTTCGAATACAGGGACGGTACCTTTTGAGGTTGTAAGTAAAAAAAAAAGGGGGGTTATAAAATGCTCCTCTAACCTATGCTAATTATTTGCCTGGCTTGTCTGCTGCTCTTTTCAGGGGCTGCAGTGGCTGATGGGGAAGAAGTTAAACTTTTCCAGCCCTCATCACTTAAGGAATTCATGCTCCATCTGTCTATGTAAACAGGGAACATGGCATTGTTTAATTGGAGGGCATGTGGCTAAACTCATTAGGGTGCCATGAAAAATGGAGATAGTCTATTTCCAACTGCCCCGCTTCTCAGACAAAGCTCCAGACATCTGTGCCTCAAGTCTCTACTTCACCAGCTAAATAATTAGCTTGATAAGTTAAATTAGCAGACAGCTTTCCAGAGTGCTCCAATTATCTTTAACATGAAAATATAGATCTAAGTATTTGAATCTGGGTGTGTGGACTCGAACGTGTACCTCATCCTCATCATCTGTAAGTGTGCTTTGGATGTCCCACAAAAATAGAAAGATTGCTTTGTTCACTCTGTGCATCATTGACTGCTCTGGACTGGGTAAATATTCATTAAAGTGGGAAAAGTCCCATCCCCCATCCATGGGGCTGCCCCAGAGGCTGGGCATCCTGCACGCCCTGTGCCCCTCCATGAAGCTGTTCACCTTGATTGCCCCACAATGGGGCTGAAGAAGGAATGTTCCTCGCCTGCTCCTTCCATTCTCCTTTTATTTTCGTCCTTGTTGAGACACGTAAATGATGTGTCTGCACACAGGGAAAGGATGAATTTCCACAGCCCCGCTGTGTGCTGTGCCATGGGGGAGAAGTGGATGCTCTGGCTCTGGTGGATGCTCAGCTCCTTCCCAGGAGGATGAACACGGAGCCTGTAGAAAGAGTGTAATCCTTGCTGGGTCGTGCTTCACAGCACCATCTGTCAGGCTCTCAGTGAGTAAGGACTAGAGGAACTGGTTCATCATCTCTAAGTGTGGTCAGCACCAGCCACTTCAGAGACAGGAGCAAAACATTGTCCCATCAGCAGATGGGGCATAATCTGTGTTTTGTGATAGACCCCATGAAAAAAAATGTTTTTAAAGCTCACCTTCAGGGCTTTTAAATCCTGTCTGAAATATGCTGTTGGAACATTGGATGTTGCTCTCTATAGAGATGTCCACTCCCTCCTCCAAATATCAGCAGTTGCATCCCTGCAGTGCCCCTGTGTTGCAGCAAGAGGCACACGGGCTGTGGAAAACACTGAGAAAAGTGTGGTGGGGAAGAAATAGGGATAGATGATGAAGATGTATGAACACATATGATAGATGATAAAGATGTATGTGGATAGACGGACAGATAAACAGGCAGCCAAGGGGGGCGCTGGCAATAGCTGCCTGGCTGGTGAGGTGATGGGTTTGGAGGGTGTATTGATTTTGGATGGGATAGAGTTAGTCTTCTTCATAGCAGTTCATACAGTGCTGTTCTGGATTTGTGACCAAAACAGTGTTGAAAAAACACTCATGGTTTATTCACTTCTCAACAGTGCTTACCCAGCATCAAGGCCTTTTCTGTTTCTCACCCTGCCCTACCAGTGAGCAGGCTGGGGCTGCACAAGGACTTGGGAAGGGACACAACCAGGGCCTCAGCTGACCAAAGGGGTATTCCATATCATATGACATCGGGCCCAGCAATAAAAACTGGGGGGAAAGAGGAAGCGGGGGACATTCACTGAACATGTGCAGCGTTGAACCACAGCAGAGGGAGATGGATGGGTGGGTGGGTGGAGAGTGTGAAAGAGCTGGAGGAATGTACAATGATAGGTAAGCAAACGAGCTGTGAACCAAGGTTACCTTTTATCACAAAATCTGAATGGAAAATGACCCACTCAAAATTAAAACATCAGTGATGAAGCAAGGCTGACATGGAAGTGCATTAACCCTTCAGATGCCCTTACCTCTGTTCAGCTGAAGTCCTTAGACAGAAAATGCAGAGGGACAGAGAACCACACTCTGCCTGAGTGCTCTACAAGCAGAGGAAGCTGTTTTTATAATGCCTGTGTGAAATCTCAGCAGCAACGACAGTCACCTGGGACCTGCTGCGTGGGCTGAGGCCATGAAATGCAAACCAGCTACACAGCCCAGGGAGGTGACGGTACCCCCTTCTGTACCTTGAGCAGCTGGCACCCTGGCAGCAGCACAAGGGTTAATACTGCAAGAGCAAACACAAGGACGGTAAATGTTTAGGAAATGCTGGTCAGAGCAGCAGTGAAAAAAAATGTTTTCACTAGATTTTTCTTCCTTTTAAAAATAGAACTGTGAATTTTTAAAACGTTAAACATTGAATAAAGTCAATTACTTGCTCCTAGTGTAGGTGTTGGCTCCAGGGTGAAACTGCTGCTCTGTACTTGCCAACTAGATCTGAAGGTAAGATAGAGATGCAGCTCCCTGGAAACACTGCTTAGATTTCATCACTGAATTTGGGGTAAAATAGAGTGCATCTTTAGATCCTTGCACCCCTAGAAAAATGCACACATCCCTGCCAAACCTTTTAGTGCAAAAGTGGTGCCTCACTCTACTTTCACTGTATGCTTGAGAAGATGTAAGTTCTTCCACGACAAAACTTTGGGGAGAGAGGGTTGAGAAAGGGATGGAGGGAGGGAGGTGCAGGGCCTACAGGCTCAGTGTGTACCAGCACGGGAGGAGGTTGAGCTACTTTTTGGCCATGCAAAAGCACTCTTACATGGTGACACCAACATCGTTTTTCAAACAGCAGCAGTGGAATCCACATAAACCTTTTTAAAGATACATACATTTTATTTTCCCCATGTTATGGATAGCGCAACTAAAAGAGGCAAAACAGAAAAGGCTAAGGCCAGGGCTAGCATTTATGGAGTACTTTGCTGGAATATTGTCACAGGGTGCCAAGAGAAAATCATTCAGCGGCAGTTCAAGTACAGATCATGCCTGACAATACCCGCCTTTCAGCTCATTATCCGGGATAGACTCAAACATGCAGAAAGGGCCAAGACAAACTCTCTTGCCTTTCTTTCCCACTGACAGGGGTTCCTTCTCTCTAGTGTTGCCAAACACTGAAAACTTCATGTACGTGAAATAAAAATTATTAATAAAGCAAACAGAAACTTCCCAAACAAAACTGTCCCAAAGCGAAGAACTACTCTCCATGGAAGGAGGTTTTTCCCTGGAAGATGTGGGACAGAGGGAGGGCAAAGTGGGAACAAAGCTGTTTGTTTGCTCGTTTGAGACATAACTGGGCAGCACGTGGCCAGTACATGGAGAAAGTGGCAGGAGTGCCAAGTAGGACAGGGTGAGTGTATTTGCAGAATGTCTCCATCTGAGCAGCTCCGAGCACTGCTGCAGAAGCAGCAGGACATCTTTGAAGCATGTCTTGGTGATTTGCTCCACGTCTGTCCTGGAGGACCAGCATAGCCACCTGCTGCCAAAAGGCTGCCGTGGCCACAGTGGCACATGGCTGAGCACCAAACCATGGCAGGCCTTGGGCAAGCTCAATCATCCCTCTGCAACCCTGCGGTGAAGCTGAGCAGTCTCCAGGAGGTGACTCTGCCACTTGTGGTCCCTCAGGTCAGGAGGGACTATGCCCTGTGGTGAGAAGGTGCTCCACTTTCAGGGGACCAGAATGTCCTCCCTGTCATTCTCACATCTCTGCTGCATGGACAAAGGTGGTGCTTCTCCTTCCTCTCTCAACTGCTGGAGTTTGACAGTGTGGATTTATCTGAATCACATTGTCTACTGTGGCATTTGTTACTGTGCAGTGAATATGTGGGTCTCTAGTGCAGGAATTCTTAATTTCTGCGGTGTGGAGCATGGGGACCTGTCTGCACAGCAGCAGTCATTTAGCTGGGACAAAGAAAGATTGAGGGAGAGACATAATAAAAGTCTGCCCACAAAAACAACAGAAAAAAAGAATAATTTGGTTTCTGAGTTCACTTTGTGCCACACAGTGAGAACTCCTGCAGTTCTGGCCAGATGAGTCTCTTGGATATGAAAAATAAACTCATCATCATCTCAGAAACATTATCCTTGCCACTTCTGGTTTGGGATGGAAAATGAGCACGTGTCTGGTTCTCTTATTGGAGAGAATTTCGGCTGGAAGGGCACTAAACAGAGGTGGGAGGAGGTGAGGGGGCGGGAAAAAGGAAAGATGAGGCAAATCAGCCATGGTAAGTCATTCTGGGGTTTCAAACATTCATTTCTCCGAAGTTACCAAGGGGGGTGGATCAAAAATCTCTTAATATCCAAATGATTTTTTCCAAGGTTTTTGCAGCAGTTGCCATGACATCAGATTTTGCTAGTGACACAGGAAAAAAAGTTGCGGTCCTGTTCCCAGCCAGTCCTTGCACAAGGTGGCTCATGGAAAGCAGCCAGCAGAGCTCTCCCCGTCCCTCCAGGCTCACCCATGGGATTGCTTGTGGACCTATAGATTACAGCCCTCTCCTACGGGCTAGGCAAGCTGAAAAGGATCCCCCTCTATTTTCTATCCAAATATCTCTGTAACATGAAGTGCAGTGTGAAAAACTACCAGAAATGGTTGCTGCAGGTGCATGGAGCCACTAGGCAGCTTGGTTATTGCCATTCTGTTTCTTGGAGAAAACATCATCTTTATTTACTTCTCAAAAGCAATAAAGCATCTTTTGCAAAATCAGAACAAGTACGTTACCATTCATCCTCATTTCAAGTAGAGTGGGAAAACACAACAAACATATCACACGGATGGCTGAATTTTGTTATGATTATATTCTAATCCCACCAGCTGTAAGACCTGTCTTCTGAAACGCTCTATTATGCTGATGTTCCTGACAGAGAATTCCCTCTAGAGGCATAAAATCGTGCCTTACACTATGCATAACCCCAGCAGGGGCAGGACAGAGTCAGATAAAGAGTATTTTTGGCATGTGATAAAAAGTGAACCTGGTTTGGGTTGGTTTTATTTTTTTTACTCCTGTTATTGTGCTAAGTGTGGGGATCAGGACAGATAAAAACGATTATACCTGATGGTCCTGTGGTTAGCCTGCTCCTCAGACTGACATTAAACTTCGAGTAAGAAATCCTTAAAAGGCTCTAGGGTTTGATTAATTCATTATATTTTTAAGCAGGAGTTTTTAAGGTTTCATTCCCAGGCACTATGCCACAGCAGTTAACAAGAGGGTTGCACTGTAGAGAAAACACAAATGCTTCTTTCATAGGCGTGAAACACACCACCACATTTTTCATTGCACAGACTCCATTAATTATCCTAGCACAGATATTCAACTAGTTATTTTTCTTAACACCTGTAAAAACTGCAGACAATATCTATTATGAGAAAAATGAGTTTGTTTTCCATCCCACCACTCATATAAACCTGGGGGCTCCATTTTCACGGTGGATGTGCAGGAGGGCAGGCTGCAAGAAGAGAGGTGACATATCCCAATGCCTGAGGAAAAGCAGGTATTGCAACCACAGATCACAACTGTTTTCTAATTTATATAGTTTAACACTGTTTCCTAATGCCATTTCCTACCAGTTTTCACAAGAAGTAATCCTCCTTTCATGCAATCTATTCAGTTATTATTCTGTGCTGCTGTTGTGGAAATTCCTTTCTTTCCAAAGCAACATGGGGTGCTCATTCATCAAAGGTTTGCACTGCTGTCTCAGGTTTGACAGAAGCTGCTGTGAAAGAGGAGAACAATCCGTCAACCTGCTAGTGAGAGTTTCCCATTGTTTCAGGGCTGCATGATGCAATTCATAGGGATTCAGGGATTTTCTATCATTTCTACACCAGACCGGAAACAAATCCTGGCTCTGCAGATTGCAATACCTAAGAAGTGAGAGGACATCAAGAGCACCTCCTGGGCATGAGCACTGGACCAGTCTTGTGGTCACAGCCTTTCTGCTAACCACATTCCGCGAGCGTGAAGCATCTTACCCCAGCTTTCCACGTCAGTTTGTTCTGTTCATGTCACTACGAGCATCGGAAACGGTGTTATTTTGTATGCTAGAAAAGCAGAACAACGCCTCTACCAGCCCCGCAACGTGTCCTCTCCATGCTGGCCCTCACTGACCTTGGGTTGTGTCTCTCCACCATGCCAGGGGTGCTGTGGCCCTTGCTCATGGTGATTGGCCTGTACCCCTGTGTGTCTCAGCTCTTCCTTTTCTGCTCTGTCACCTCCCTGGAGCCAGTGGTGCTTTCTGCCATGCCCCTTGACAGGCTGATACTTCTCTGTCCCCCATGGAGCTACATGACCATGCCAACAGGCATGAAGGCAGCCAAAACAGGGCTGATGCATCCACAGATGAGTAGATTATACCCTGGTCCTCCATCTCCAGGTTGAGCAACCTGGTCTAGTGGGAGGTGTCCCTCCCCATGGCAGAGGGGTTGGAACTAAGGTCCCTTCCAACCTAAACCATTCTGTGATTCTATGATTTCTTCTGTCTGTCTGGTGGGTGAGGAGTACCTTGTCCCATTCCCTTTGTTTCCATGACCTGGCTGCCCTCCAGAGAGGTGACATTCAACAGCATCTATGCCCCAGACCTCATTTTCTTCACCATGGGTTCAGAACTCCTCTTCATTCTGTTGTCCTCCATCGTGGTCCTCATGACACCTCTCAGCATTGCCTCCACAGACAAGGCTCTGAAGGTTGCGTGGTCTCAGTCTTCTACATCCCAGTGCTTGGTTAGTCCATCTTGCACAGATTTGGGAAAGAGGCAGCCCCATCTTCCACACTGTGATGGACAATATCTACGTCCTCCTCCCACCCCTCTTCAATCCTGTCTTTTACAGCATCCAAACAAAGTATAAAGGCACTTTCAACTTGTTTCTTTATGGACCCCTTCAAAACAAGCCATAGGTGAGAAAAGCAAGCATCTTGCAAACTTAGAGTGCAGAACCATGGGATAATTCTAATGGGAAGGATGCTCCGGGGGTCTCTAGTCTGATGCTCTGCTTGAAGCAGGGTCAGCGTGGGGGCTGCGCTGCTGCTGGCTGAACAGCATTTCCAGGACCTGTGCTATTCTCTGTACAAAAACCTGCAGATTTGGCACAGAGGAGAAGCCTGCTGAACCCAGGTGAGGTGAAAGATTGCAACCCAAAACAACCGTGTCCTCCCTGGTAACTCCAGAAACTTCTATCACAGCCAGGACTCTGCTGTGCCAGATGCTGTAAACAGCACTGACTGTCAGCGCCCTTGTGCAAGGAATTTTCAGTCTTGGTTTAAGACAAGATTTAAGAGTAAGATAAGCACAGTCCTGACCATTTTTATGTTTTTCTCCTATTTTGTATAGTAAAATAGCTAACAAAAATTTAACTTGCCATCCTTGTCCCAGTGAATGAATAACCAAGCCTGACTCACAGCTTCCCTCTGTCCACCACGAAGGACCCTTGGATGGCAGAAGGAGACCCAGACAAAGCCCAGATACCAGTTGCCATGGTGGGGTTTGTTCGCTGGGTGATGTAGGGAATTGAATGCCTTCAGTCTGGAGAGAGGGGTCTTTGGGACTGTGGGCACCTAGGGATGAGGCTCTGCTGTGTGCATCAGCATGATAAATACCACTTGGGGAAGCAGTATCTTCTGTTAGGCCAACTGATACAGCTAGTACAAGTGAACATCTCCTGAACCTCCCAAGAGTCAGAGTTCAAAGGTTTTCCACTGTATCAGCTGCTCTAAGAGGCGATTGTGCATCCCCAGACCCAGAGCAGGGCAAGGCAGGTGCCGGCTCCCCGGGTGCAGCAATGACTTGGCTGGGAACCCTGTGCTCTGGGTTGTGCTGGCTTTGCCTTATCTCACGATAATGTACAGCTGGAGAACAGATGTGGATGCTTTGCAATCCCTCATTATTCCTTTGACCCTATCTGAAATGCTCCCAGGTGTCAGTGCCCTTTACACGGGTTTTCTCTTCACAGACCCCCGTGCGTGCACTGGCAGGGAGTGCACATGAGAGAGCACTCCCGAGTTTAGGAAAATCTGTCTGCAACAACCCTTAGAAACACGAAATACACCCACACGCGGACAGCATTGCATTTGACAGCACAAACTCCCCTGCCCCCCCTCCTTCCCCAGCACAAAGACAGGCAGACTCTGCAGATGTGGTGCTGGGAGGTGTTTATTTGGTGGTTACAGCCTGTCAGTACCCAAAGGGCATCTCCTTCTGCTCAGGCGCTCTTCCTCGCACGGCCGGTCCCGGGATGCTCAGTGGTACTTGCGGGCCAGAGCATGAGCCACCACACTGACCAGCTTTTGCCAGGCAAACTGGCAAGCAGGGGTGAAATCCCTGGCGAAGTGCGAAGCCAGGACAATGATCAGGATGTCTCCAAGGAGCTGGAGGAGAAAGAGGAATATGGACAGGCTCAGTGCTGCTCAAACCACTGTGCGGCAGCAGACCATGGAGCAGTGACAGGACAACCCCAAGCTGGGGCTGAGCGGTTGGACCCACAACATCTCAAGGAGGGCTCTCGACTCTTACTGCACACAACCCCACCATGTCCTGCCATCCCTTTAGCTCTAAGCACCTTCTTCATTTATGCAAGCTCTCTGTCTCCCTGGTTTTCCTGTGGCAGACAGGTCCCCATCCCCCCTAGACACCACCCCGCAACCCACAGGCTGTGTTTCCTTCCTCCCAACTTCTCCCTGTGGCTGGATTCCCCTCCTGAAAGGACTCTCACATGCTGCACACTCCTCCTCTTCCTCCACAGCCCCCCCCTGCCCTGTCGGAGAGGCCCTCGGGCTGCAGGGCTGTGTATGGGGACCGGCTCACTCCCCCTTCCCTGGGATGGCTACAACAAGGTCCTCAGTCTTTCCATAGAAAGCTCTGGGTTCGGGCAAAAAAAACCCACTCCTTCATTCTTTAAAAAAAGATGCAAGAAAGAACCTTGAAACTACTTCTCCCCATTTTTGGGATGCTAAAGCAATTTGGCCTGAGACCCACCCTGCAAAATGCTGGTTGGTTAGTTTTTTTTTTTTTCTTCCTTTTAGATGTAAATGACGAAAATGAACCATTTTTATTTAAAAGTGTTGGAGGAGGAGGGAGTGTCCCATCCAGACAGGCAGCCCATGCTGGACAAGGCAGAAACCTGCCCTGTGGTTTTCAAGCACGCTAGCTGCTTATCTTGCTATAGGATTTCCTTCAGTGCTCTGTTTAGCTTCCCTCTGCCTCTGACCCCACCAGCCCATGCTGCACCTTCCCCTGGGTTTGTTCCTTTTTTCCTCAAACAGATCTCCTTCAGGCAACAATCTCCCAATACCTTCTCCTCCTCATTGCTGTGCTGGTACTAAATATGGGACTTTTTAGTGTGAAAGTCACCCACACACTTGCAAACAGTCCAGCACAAGCTATCATCTATCTTGGGTATGACACGGGGACTCTGCCTCCACCAACCAAAGACAGTACTCCTAGACAGTGTAGTTGGAGGCAACATTCCCTGTTTCAAAGTAAAATCTGACTTTCCCCAAAATCTGATGACATAAAGAAGGGGCTGGGACTGCAAACACAGCTCACCCTGAAGTTCTCGGGGTCCACGTGCAGCTTCTCACAGTGCAGCTCGGACAGCTTGGCGTAGGTCACCTTAATGTTGTCGAGGTTCTTGACGGCTTCCCCGAAGGAGGTGGGCACTTTCTTGCCGTGGGCACGGNATGCAATTGCCATGGTTTCTCTGTCCAGGGTGCAGCTGAGCAGATGCCCGGGAGATGGACCTACCTGGCCAGGGCCTCGGCACCACATTCCTCCACGTTGACCTTGCCCCAGAGGTTGGTGATGAGCTGCTTCTCTTCGGCTGACCAGTGCACCATGGTGGCAGGTGGCTTTGCTGCGAGCTGCAGGAGGACACAGACCCCGTAGCGGAGCTGCAGACCCCAGGGAGGCTTTTATTCCCCACCAGCGGCTCCTCCCTGTCCTGCACTGTGGGGCCATTGGCTGAGGCCAGGGTGGGGGTCCGCACCGGCTGGGCAGCAGAAGGGGATGGCCAGGGTGTGGCACGCTGAGAAGGGGCCCCTGGTTATCCTGAGCTCAAGAGCTTGCTCCTGCTAAGTCTCTTCTTGGCCTTTTACTGAAAAAACAGGAATGGGAGGAAAATCAGCTAAAAGAAAGAAAATAGAATCATAGGATCATAGAATAGTTTGGGTTGGAAGGGACCTTTAAAGGCCATCTTCAACTAGACCAGGTTGCTCAGTCCAACCTGGCCTTGAACACCTCCAGGGCTGGGGCAGCCACAGCTTCTTGGGGCAACCTGCGCCAGAGGCTTGCCACCCTCACAGGCAACAATTTCTTCCCAATATCTCATCTCAATCTCCCCTCTTTCAGTGTAAAACCATTCCCCCTGGCCCCACGGCTCCCCTCCCTGACCAAGAGTCCCCCCCCAGCTCTCCTGGAGCCCCTTTAGGCACTGGAAG
>VZSZ01010479.1:12826-38236 GCA_013398815.1 Ibidorhyncha struthersii
CCAACTCTCCCAGCCTGTCCTCCCAGCAGAGGGGCTCCAGCCCTCCCAGCATCTCCGGGGCCTCCTCTGGCTCTGCTCCACCAGGTCCGTGTCCTTCTTTTTTCAGTGGTGCCCATTGATAGGATGAGGGGTAATGGGCACAAGCTTGAACATAGGAAGTTCCATCTTAACATGAGGAGGAACTTTTTTACTTTGAGGGTGGTGGAGCACTGGAACAGGCTGCCCAGAGAGGTTGTGGAGTCTCCCACTCTGGAGACATTCAAAACCCGCCTGGACGCTGTCCTGTGCAACCTGTTGTAGGTGACCCTGCTCTGGCGTTGGGGTTGGATGCTCTCCAGACGTCCCTTCCAACCCTGACGATTCTGTGATTCTGTGATTCTGTTGCTGGGGGCCCCAGAGCTGGATGTTGGTACTGAGGGAGATTTTTCAGCCTGATAAATATCTCTTTCCCCCATTAGTTATAGGCTTTTTTCAATGGAATAGGGATCAATAATCTTCATTATAGTTGCCTACATCTGCCTTTTCTCAAGAAAATCTAGTGCATGTGTGCTGGAGCATGGCGATAAATCCAGTCAAGCTCTGCCTGGGTGCATGCGTGGGGGTAAGAACACGCAGGCAAAATGCTGCCGGGCGGCCACTGGTGCCCACCCTCCTGCACTGCCTTATTGGCCCCTCCAGGACCTGCGGTGCTGCCAGCGCCACGCTGCACCAGGCATTGCCTGGGTGGGTTGTCGTCTCCCGCAGTGGTGTTCTGCCATCATGCAGGAGACAAAACAGGAGCAGGCAAAGCAGCACGGGGAGAGGAGGTCCCACAGGACCTGTTTGCTGGGGCGACAAAGACCGGGGTGTCATCTCCCAGCTGGGGATGGGGAGTGAAGCCACAGGCAGCACCAGGGGAACCATCCCCATCCTGCCATGCTGCTGGGTGAGGGGGATGGAAACCCTCGTCCCTGGTCCCGGGGAGGGGTACCCCAGCAGGAACCCCAAGAGTGGGTAGAGCCCAGCCCTACCCTGCTGTCCTGACCTGGAGGGTCTAACCTGCTCAGCTCACTTCTACCCCCATACACCTTGCTTGCAGAAGGAGAGCTACTTGTTCAAATAATTCCTTCATTTCTGCCTGAAGTCCGTGAACAGTATGTTCATATGAAAGTCTACAAATATCTATCACAAAACCTATAAAAAGTCATGTAAGGATCTGTTTTTTGTGACCCTGGACGCCTGACCGAGACACCGCACTCTGTGCCTGCCCAGACTCGCTGCGGGGAGGACAGCACTTTGGGACTTGGTACAAAACACCCTCTCACCTTCTCAGTGTCTGCCTTGACACCAGAAACAAAACACCTCTTCCTTTGAGTAACGCGTGTGAGAAGGGGCATTTATGGGTCATAGGGGGCTTTTAATACCGTCCAGTGGGTCAGGGCAGAGAGTGGGATGCCCACACAAGTGGATGAAGCAGGGAGAGGACACTGCAAACAGGGTGTCAGAGATACTGGCATATATAGCTTTGCCCTCTTTTCTCCCTTTGAAAAATGAGCCCGTCCTTTCAGCTCACCATTGCTTTTACTGCGTCATGCTCAGCTCAGACCGGGCAGATGGTGCTTCCCATGCCAAGAACAAACTCTACCCGGGAGAGTCCTGCTCTGCAGGCACTTAAACACCCAAAATGCTCTGTGTCTGCACAGCATCGATTGATACTCACATCCAGAAAATTATTAACATTTACCACTGTTAGCAGGATTCTCCCCCCCCCCATAACTGCAGAATGGGCGGCACAGGGTGAAAAAGAAGTGCATAAACAAAGTCTGGACAGGTCTTGATAGCAAAATGTTTATCTAAAATCTACCCCCACCCAGCTGGCTGCTTGGCCAGTATGAGTCAGCTAATTTCTTGTAGGCTTTATGCCAGGGTAGATTTAAGTCTTTGCTTTGTTTATCCTCCCTAAAAAATATGAATCCTTCGAGTCCCCCTTGCCTGCAGGAAAACACGCACATTTCACAGTGAAACACCTACTAGTTCCTCAATGCAAACTCCCCAGTGCATGACCACAGAAGTAGCCGGGCTGTATCTACCCAATACTCTGTAAGTATGATTTCCAGAGGCAAATCCCACACAACCCCCCGCAAAACCACACAGAACAAAGAGACATGGTGTTTTCTGGGAGAAAAACTCCTGTCCTGCTCAAGCCTACACCCCCAGTCCGTCAGTGGGTGCCCCAGGTCCCCGTACCACCAACCCCTCCAGCCTCTCAGGGACACACGGACTCAGTGGAGACTTCACAGGATGAGCTTTATTTGGCTGTTACGAGCTGTTGGCTCCAGAGCAGCATGTCAGCCGGTGCACAACATGCAGCTGGAGGATGCTGTCAGGGCTTTCCTGCTGGCCATTTAGTGGTACTTGCGGGCCAGGGCATGGGCCACCACACGGACCAGCTTTTGCCAGGCAGCCTGGCAGTCGGGAGTGAAATCCTTGGAGAAGTGGGCGGCCAGGACGATGATCAGGATGTCACCCAGGAGCTGGGGGGACAAGAGCACCCTCAGGTTAGTAATGCCCAGGAGCCTGCATTTCCCCACACAAGCATTCACATTAGACCCAGGGAAGCCTCTGGGCATTTTGTGGGCTTAAAGATCTCCCTGGAGTCCTTTTTAAGATGAACCTTAAACTTGTTTTCTGCTCTTACTCTAAAGATTCAGGTTCTGCTACTGCTATGGGAAAAGCAACAAAGAATTCTCTAGAAATTTTGTGGATTAAATTTTTCTTTCTCCCTTCTGGCTTCATTTGGGAGTTTCTCCTGAGCAGAAGACACAGCTGAGCATCTGCTGCGCGGCAGGGAGCAGGGGTGGATCTTTGCCAGCCCCAGTGACGAATGTCAGGGTTACTTCCCCACAGGGAAACTCTCAGCTGCAGAGATGCAGGAGCCAAAGTTTTGCCTCCCTCTAGGTCCCATTCCTCTTCTGCTTTTGGCACCTAGCTGCCATCTCCTGCTCCTCACTCAGCTCTTTCTTCTCCATGCCAAGCTCCACTCTTGCTCCCTTGCTTTCCCCTTGGCTCAAACCTCTTCCTGCCTAACAACTGCTTTCACTTTACTATCCCCCTCCCTTTCTGCACCCAAAACACTGCCTCGCTGCCTTCCCGTCTCCCACGCACCCTCGCTTGCACCCACCAGACAGCCTCTCCTTAACCATCACCTCTCAGCCCCTTTGGCACTTCCTCACCAAGCCACAGGCCGATCCCTTCCCTCTCTGTCCGTCTCCTGCATCTCCCCCTCACCCCAGCCACCAGCCCCTCTTCCTCCTGCACTGGCATGCCTAGGGTAAATCCTTCACATGGGGGAACTCAGAGTTGGGGGAGAAACTGCCCGCAGAGACACAGTGGCGAGGAGACATGGTGAGGAACATAGCTCACCCTGAAGTTCTCAGGGTCCACATGGAGCTTGTCGCAGTGCAGCTCGGACAGCTGGGAGAAGGTGTTCTTGATGTTGTCAAGGTTCTTGACGGCTTCCCCAAAGGAGGTGAGCACTTTCTTGCCGTGGGCACGGACCATGGGGTTGCCGCTGATGGCAGTGGCGCTGGAGAGGTTGCCGAAGGAAGTGAAGAACCTCTGGGTCCAGGGGTAGACAATCAGCAGCCTGGGGAGAGACGGAGGGACGCAAGCAGACACACAGACACATTATTGCTCCCGTGGTTGGAATGGTTTCTCTGTCCAGAGTGAAGCTGAGCAGATGCCCAGGAGTTGGACCTACCTGGCCAGGGCCTCGGCACCGCATTCGGCCACATTGACCTTGCCCCAGAGGTTGGTGATGAGCTGCTTCTCTTCAGCTGACCAGTGCACCATGGTGTCAGGTGGAGGGTAGCGTGTGGCTGCCGGCAGGTACGGAGGAAGTCTTGGCTCTTGCTCCCAAGGGGATCGCACGCTGGCAAGCGGCTCTCCCCATCCCCACTTTTATACATTCCACCCGGCTCCTCCTCCTCCCAGTGCACCCCTCCATTGGCTGGGCCCCCAGGGGGGCCCGCAGCCCTGGCACCCTGAGGGAGGGGACGCAGCGTCAGGGTGGGGCCCCAGGGCAAGATGCCCAGATCGACCACGGGACAGGCTGGCTAGCCACCCTTCCCCTGTCTTTGATTTCCAGCTCCACCACTCCCTGCTGAAGGGTGGCATTTATCTCCACACCAAGTCCAAACATAGCACCGTGCACGTCCCACATGAGCCCTGGGAGGAAGGCGTGTGCAAGGCTTGGTGCCCCTTGGATGGTGCAAACCATGGTGGGCTGCACGGCTCCAAGGCAGAAGTCTCGAACTCGGGGCTGGTGGTTCCTCCCTCTGGATGCACCGGCAGTGTGCAAGTGGTTTCTCTTTGCCCTCTTCCTGCAGAACCTGTCAGACTTTGGGCTCTCCTTGTTCTTCCGTCCCAGCAATTCAACAGTTTCATAGAGTCATAGAATGGTTTGGGTTGGAAGGGACCTTAAAGATCATCTTGTTCCACCCCCCCTGCCATGAGCAGAGACACCTTCCACTGGACCAGGTTTGCTCACTTTAGGGTAACACTAAGAAAATCATGGGCAGTGGCTTGAAGTCAGAGAGATATCCTGTCTCAAAGACCCTGTTTGCAAAGGTCAAGCAAGGCTGGAAGGGAAACATTCCAATGCAGGGCACACCAATTGCCAGCAGGCTGTTATCTCGCAGGGTGCCAAGGAGAGGTGGGGAAGACTGGGTATGTGGGGGTCTGTGCAGATGCACAGCAGGATTCAGCAGCCGGGGGAGCAGTGGTCCTCACGAGTTTCCTGGGGCTGCACATCAGCTCCTGCTACCAGCAGAGTGGGCTGGAGGCGGTGGGGTGGGATACAGGTGCCGGGGCCAGAGATGGAGCTTATGGGGCCAGACCCAGGCAGCACAGGGGAATGCCAGCTGGTCCAGCGGGGTCTGGATGGCCATGGGGCAACGTGTTGGCATTGGCCATGGGCTGTGGGCTGCGGGCTGCCACTGTTTGTGATGACTGCTCCGTTCTGTGCCTGCTCACTTCAGGAGGGGTCTTGGCCAAAGGACTCCAGGGCCAGGCCTGGGGGGGTGACCCTCTTCCCCAGCCCTCCACACTGAGCAGCGCAGATCTGCTCTGGAGCCATTGGTTCTGCCTTCTCCCTGATAAGGTGGCGGGAGGAATTCACCACTCAGAAACCTCCAACATGTCCCTGAGCTGCTTTCGTTGCTGTGGGGATGCTGCCAATCTGTAAGGAGGACAGGAGACTGCTGAGGGCCATGGTCCTCTGTGTGGCATGGAGACTCTTCAGGGAATTTAATTTTGATTCTGGAAAGTTGGATGTAAGGGCCAGAGAAACCAGGTACCCTGTCCTTCCTGTACATGAAATTACCGTTCTTGGCATATTTTTTGCCATAATAGGCAGCTGTGTCTATTACACTCTGTTTTTAATAATCTGAGAATGGTAATGTTTTAGACAAAAAACAACAACAAAAAAGCGTTTTTCCTTCCATGAAGGAAGTTACAAATAATGGACTCAATCCCACTGCCACTTCTCCCACTGCACATTGTTGTACAAATTTTTGTTCCACCTAATCTGTCAAAGACTTAAAACATTAAACTCGGTGTTACCTGATGTCTCAAAAAAGTACCAGAGTATTTCTGTTTGTATTTTGTAGTGTGTTCATTTGTTTTTTGTCTTGAATGTTCCCCTAGATTCTCCAGCTTAGATGAATCTCACTTGCATGAATTCAGAGACAAGACCGTGGCTCGTGTTGCCCCGTCTGTGAGCATCCCCCCTCCCCACCCTGTTCCCCAGCACCCCGGAGTGGCCCCCACCCCATTCCCACAGAAAGGCAGACACCTCTTCAAGGCTGAAGCATTTGGTGTTTATTTGGCAATTAGAGACCAGCAGAACCAGAGGATGTTTCCCCGTGAGCTGGCAGCACCTCTGGGCACAAATGCTTGCGGGAGGCTCAGTGGTACTCGTGGGCCAGCGCGTGGGCCACCACACGGACCATCTTCTGCCAGGCAGACTGGCAGGCGGGGGGGAAGTCCTTGCTGAAGTGGGCAGCCAGAACGATGATCAGGATGTCACCCAGCAGCTGGCAATGAAGGGAGAAGTTGTCAGCCCGGTGCTGCCCCCCATCTCCCTCCCCACCATCGCACTACCCAGGTGTTTTCGTGTGGACACCAGTTATTGGGGAATTCATCACAAAGCAAGGAACGGATTTATCACAACCCCATGCAGAGCACCAGGCGCCTTGCATAGCTTGCATCTCTGGCACTCACCAGGATGCCTGGATGTGCTGGAGCCTCCTCCCCAAACACCTTCCTTTGCCTGCTGTCCAGCATCCTCCCTCTGCTTCGACTGGGTTTATCCTTTCCTTTCATATCCCTCCTCATCCTTGCTTTCCCTTGGCTCAGATTCACTCCTTCTGCTGAAGTGGCTGTGTTTATTTTCTCTCCTGGTTTAACCACTCCATCACAGCCAAGCTCAGCTCTTCCCTCCAAACCCTGTCCTGGTTTCTTCCCTTCTGGTCTCTCACTGTTCCAAGCCTACATTGCTTCCTACCAGCACATATTCGACTCTGTGTTTCATCCCCATGCACCTCACCTGCCTGCATCCCTGCTCTCACAGATCTCAGCCCCATAACTCTTCTCTCTTCTCCCCAAATATTCCCATTCACTCGCCCTTCCCCTCCATCGCCTCTGCCCTCAGCAGGTTCCCAGACTCAGGCAGCCTTGGGGTTTGTCTCTAGGTCTCACTGACTGTCAGACACATCAGAGACCCCTAAAGCCCTCTCCAGAGAACAGAAACCTCTGCCCAGCTGAGGCAGGAGCTTGAGCACAGTTCACCCTGAAGTTCTCGGGGTCCACGTGCAGCTTCTCGCAGTGGAGTTTGCTCAGCTGAGCAAAACATTTCTTGATGTTGTCGAGGTTCTTGACGGCTTCCCCAAAGGAGGTGAGCACTTTCTTGCCATGGGCACGGACCATGGGGTTGCCGATGATGGCGGTGGGGCTGGAGAGGTTGCCGAAGGAAGCAAAGAACCTCTGGGTCCAGGGGTAGACGATCAGCAGCCTGGGGAGAGACGGAGGGACGCAAGCAGACACACAGACACATTATTGCTCCCGTGGTTGGAATGGTTTCTCTGTCCAGAGTGAAGCTGAGCAGATGCCCAGGAGTTGGACCTACCTGGCCAGGGCCTCGGCACCGCATTCGGCCACATTGACCTTGCCCCAGAGGCTGGTGATGAGCTGCTTCTCTTCTGCTGACCAGTGCACCATGGTGGCAAGCAAGCGGGTTTTCCTGGGGCTTCCCTAAACAATGATAGGAAGTAGAGCCAAAGTCTGCCCCAGGAATTTTTATACACTAGTAACAGCTTGTCCTAATCTCAGTTCACGTAGCTATTGGTTGGGGGTGGGGAGGGAACTGGGCTGCACAAGGAAAGATAGCACTTTTGGATGCTGTCCAAGGGGAAAAGAGGCCCTTTCCCCCCTCTGCCTTTGAGTGGACAAGCATCATCTCATAGCCATGCACTTGTATTCACAGCCCCGAGCGCAGGTGGAGCTGCCGGCATGGCTCCTCCTCGGCTGTGACTTTCCAGTATTGCAGAGGCAGCCAGAGGCTGGGGGCTGAACATGT
This sequence comes from Ibidorhyncha struthersii, assembly GCA_013398815.1. NCBI lineage: Eukaryota > Metazoa > Chordata > Aves > Charadriiformes > Charadriidae > Ibidorhyncha > Ibidorhyncha struthersii. The sequence goes on from VZSZ01010479.1 coordinate 20,442, forward strand.
GGTGCAGACCCAAGAAGACAGGCAGTGATGTTCAAAGAGTTTGCGGTGTCCAGCTTGTCAGTGTTTTCAGACTCTTAATGGTGCATTGGTGCCCTGCACTCCTGGGATTTATCCTGAACAGCTCTAGGCATCACCCACCCCAGCTCTAAGGACCAGAGTCCAACACGGACTGGATGATCACTGCCAAATCAAGGCCCCCCTCCTTTCTTGTCTGCCCTAGAAAGGAGCTTCAGAGTTGTTGTCCATCATCATTGTCCATCATTGTTGTCAATGCTGTTCTGAGCCTCAGCTCTCCTATTTCACATGTCTAGTGCAATTCCCTGTCATCAGGGAAGGTGGATCCACATCGAAGGCACGACTCTGAGTTACAGGTCTCAAGAGGACGGTGTTACCCCAATGTCCTTAGCCTTAGTCCCACGAGGAGTACAAGCCAGACATGTCACCCGTGTTGACAGCCAGTCCCACCTGATGCCAGTGGGAGTCTAGGACCAGGCTATAATGTGCAAAACCAGTCTAATGTTAATTTTATCTGCTGGTCCTCCAGGAAGAGGACAACACAGCATTCATTTTATTTTAGATTTTGAATGCCTCATTACTGTATGGGGCCAATGACTGTCCCTTAGTCTAATAACTGGGTGGCTTTGGGGCACAGTTCTGAGCCTGACCAAATCAGAAATGGGGTGTACACCAAAAAAAAGGCAGAACCAAATAGGGAACCATGCTTATTTTTTCAGACTGCTAGCAGAAACATGGAATAAAACCTTCTCTGCATGGCACAAGTTGGGTGTTTTTGCTATATCAGGCACTAGCACTGACAAACTCTTCAGTGCCACACTGCTTATACCGGAAAAAAGATTTCTTTTGATATATAGCATACCTCATACCCCAGCAGAAATAAGCTGACCTGGAAAAGCAGCATTTCTACTGTTGGTAGAGCTGTCTTGATCAGATTGCTTGTTCACATGAAACAATTCATCCCTAAGAACCAGCCTTGCAGGGATGATCTCTCACTGTGTGCAGGATGAAGTCTGTCCTCTTGTTGTCTTCTTGGCAACAGTCTATACAAATCTGAAGAGCACTATCTTGTCTCTTATTTGCCTGCTCCAAACAAAACTGTCAATAACTTCTTCCAGCCTTACCTCTGGTCAATACCATTACTCCCGGCAATTACTATAAATTTGAAAGTTGAGACTTTTTCCACCCTCCTACTTGGCAGGGCATCTCAGTCCAAGGTGTTTCCTGCTAACAGGGGAGGCTGTCAAAGACTGAAAGGATTCTTACCAGTATGATTTTGCAAACAGGGTCCCGGTGCACTGTAGGATGTATTGATGCACTTAAAATCGTGCAAGAAGTCTGTGGTACAGGCAGGTACCAAGCCCTGCCTTCAGCTGTAACTGGTGAACTGACCTCAAACTAAATTCTCTGATTACAGCTCTAGCTCTGCTATGTGTGCAAATTGATTCATGTACGTGCTTTCTTAGTTAATACAGACATGAGAAATGAGGAGGCTGTAACATCAGTAAATTGCTCTGCGCACACAGCTTCCAGATTCTTTATTAGCAAAGTGGATTAGTGAACTGGTGGCATCAGTCCTGTGATACCTCAGATGCACCATCCTACCAGGGCAGTTTCAAATGCCCATCCAAGGTGTGAGGCGAGATGCCAAACCAAGAGAAGCAGCAAAGGATGAACAGCTCCTGGGGCTTGCTGAGCTTTGCCTTATCTTTCCTTCCTTCCCCCTCAGCCCTGTTCCTCCCCAGCCTAGGTGGCTCCTCCTCGCTCACTGCTGTGGGCAGCAGCATCTCCCAAGCTGGCGGTGTCCCTGACAGAGAACATCGTCCCGTCCGGGCAAGTGATTCCTTCAAAGTGCTTTTCACATCATCTCCAGCAATTGTGTTAGTGCCACAGAGCAGTTATCAACTGACAGGAGGAAAAAGCATGAGATTAAACTCACTGTGAAAAACTTCCAAGGGCTTTTTAGTTTTAAGATTAGTCAGCCACAAAGACATTTTAAGGAAACCTGCCATGCTGGGCAGGCCCAAAGGCTGTTTACAACAGTCGGACAGTGGTCCATAACACCGTCACAGGCATGAGCTCCCAGTCAGGCAGATGCAGCCCCAAAGGTGCCTGCAGGGATGGCAGGGAGATCTCGGCCAGGACCCCACAAGCATTCGCTGTAAGCATCCCTGTATGCTGTGAGACAGCAGAGAGACACTTGGCAGAACACAAAGGCACAACAGCCCAGACAGCCCCAGCCCTGTGCTCTGCTTGGGGTTTCTCCAGGGGGTCCATTCGTCTCATCCATTTTTATAAGAAAGAGTTCATTTTAAGTACATTTTAAAGTCACTTGCTTTATGGCCTGGGGCAGAGGCCTGGCTGGCAATTTTTGGATGCTCAGACCTCCCAGCACAGGGATTGTCTGTTGAGGGGGCTGCTTGGTGGCACAGGGTGGGAGGGAAAATGTTCATCACAACATTACCCCATGCATCAGTACAGGTGAGGGGCTGACCTGCTGGAGAGCAGCTCTGTGGAAAGGGACCTGGGAGTCCTGGTGGACAACAGGATGACCATGAGCCAGCAATGTGCCCTGGCGGCCAAGAAGGCCAATGGCATCGTGGGGTGCATCAAGAAAAGTGTGGCCAGCAGGTGGAGGGAAGTCATCCTCCCCCTCTACTCTGCCCTGGTGAGGCCGCATCTGGAGTACTGTGTCCAGTTCTGGGCTGTGTCCAGTTCAAGAAGGACAGGGAACTGCTGGAGAGAGTCCAGAAAAGGGCTACTAAGATGATTAGGGGACTGGAGCATCTTTCTTATGAGGAAAGGCTGAGGCACTTGGGTCTTTTTAGTCTAGAGAAAAGAAGACTGAGGGGGGATCTCATCAACGGTTATAAATACTTAAAGGGAGGGTGCCAGGGGGATGTTTTCAGTGGTGCCCAGTGACAGAACAAGAGGTAATGGGCACAAACTTGAGCACAGGAAGTTCCATCTAAACATGAGGAGGGACTTCTTTCCTTTGAGGGTGGCAGAGCAGTGTCACAGGCTGCCCAGAGAGGTGGGGGAAGTCTCCCACTCTGGAGACATTCCAAACCCACCTGGACACCGTCCTGTGCCACTGCTGTAGGTGACCCTGCTCTGGCAGGGGGTGGGACTGGATGAGCTCCAGAGGTCCCTTCCAACCCTGACCATTCTGTGATTCTGTGATACCAAGTAGAAGGAATTTCTGTAGCTTTTTAAAAGTTCACAGAGTTTAAGGGAGATCTCCTTTCCCCTAATGCACCCACGGCAATACCTTGCAGCATGCTTATACCAGCAGGAAAACTAGGGCCCTTTTGCTGTCTGCCTGGGATGGATTTCGCTATGCTCAGGACTCTTCCCTTGAGCATCCTTCCAGGAGGCTGTTCCCTTTGGTGTGGGTTCCCTAAGTGGTTCCAGAACAGGCCATGCCCACTTTCATGGACAGGAACCTGCCCTTTTCTATAGATAAGCCATCCCAATGACAGCAAAGGGCAGCCACAGTGACAGCCTTTCTGAAAGAGCAGAATTTATTGGTCACTCTGATTGCAGCAGACAGCATCCTGCGCCAAGCTTTACCGAGCACTTATCAGCAGGAGTGGCAGCTGTACCCAGCCTCTGCAGCTCTGGATCCAGGCCAGCCTCTTCCCTCTCCTCCAAAACACGCGATTTCTTGTGTCTTAAGCCAGTAGGTCTCAAGGGTGGCTTTATTCCTACTTTATTTGCTGTGATCTTCCTTTCCCTGCTGAACAGCCCTGTCCGGGCTCATCCTGCTCTGTGCCAGCATCTCGTGGTCTCCCAGCTGAGGGCAGGAGCTCCCTCCTTCCTCCTGGAGTGGAAGCAGCAGACAGCGAAATGGGAATGTGTGTCTGCCAGCCCTGCCTTAGTCAGGCCTTGGAGGGCTGGAACTGCTTCGAAGGGACTCTGTGCTCCAAAACGCTGTTTGCACCGTGCAGAGGGATGGTGCTGCAGGCAGCGCTGCAGGGGGTCTCCCCAGAGAAGAGGGGCAGAATCTCCTCCCTCACCCTGCTGGCCACGCTGCTGGGGATGCAACTCTCAGCACAGGAGAGACATGGAGCTGTTGGAGCGGGGCCAGAGGAGGCCCCGGAGATGCTGGGAGGGCTGGAGCCCCTCTGCTGGGAGGACAGGCTGGGAGAGCGGGGGGGGTTCAGCCTGGAGAGGAGAAGGCTCCGGGGAGACCTCAGAGCCCCTTCCAGTGCCTAAAGAGGCTCCAGGAGAGCTGGGGAGGGACTCTGGATCAGGGAGCACCGAGAAGCTGTGGCTGCCCCATCCCTGGAGGTGACAGAGGGGAGATTGAGATGAGATATGGGGAAGAAATTTTTTACAGTGAGGGTGGTGAGCCCCTGGCGCAGGTTGCCCCGAGAAGCTGTGGCTGCCCCATCCCTGGAGGTGTTCAAGGCCAGGTTGGACGGGGCTTGGAGCAACCTGGGCTGGGGGGAAGTGTCCCTGCCCAGGGCAGGGGGGATGGAAATGGGTGATCTTTAAGGTCCCTTCCAACCCAAACCCTTCTACAATTCCATGATTCTACAACTTTTCTCTTGCTTCACACGAGAGAGGGGCAGCTCTTACTTGGAAAGCCTGGCACACTGAGCCTGCAACACCAGTGCCCATCCTGCCCCTTGCCTGTACTTCTAATTGCAGATTAAGGCCCACAGGACCATCCAGGCACTGGCCGTAGTGCACAGTCAGGGAGCAGGACACGCTCCACATCACCACTGGGATATGTCCATGGCACAGGGTGGGAGAGGAGGAACAGAACGATTAAGACATTCACAGACACTGGGGTGAAAACATATTGCTGAGGTCCACATCCACTGTGCAAACGTTTGCTGGTTTGGGCCCCAGAGGTACAAACACACAAACAGACAGAGTGTGGGCTGCTGGATGCACCCACAGTCGCTTTGTTAATGTCATGTCTGCCCATGCATCAGCTGCAGGAGACCTTTTCTGTTTGGTGGCAACTTCCAAGGTTTCGAACCACACTTTTGTGCTAACTGGAACAAGACGCTGAGAACAGTCTTAACTCCTGAAGTAGTGCTGAAATGCCCATTTGCTCACTGAAAGGAGAATGACGTGCTGCCTGAAACTTGGACTGGTTTCTGGGTGGTTTATTTTTATTTTTTTTTCTTTTCCTCCACCCCAGGATGTTCTCAGCACTCCTTTGCCTGTGAGACAGACCGTCTGTGTAGGATAGAGGGGTCGTAAGTGCAAATCCCTGCTTTATCAGGACAAAGGCAGAAAATTTATTCCTAAATCATGAAAAACAAGGATTTCATCATTCTGAGACACTGACATGTCTGTCCTTGTTGCTTTTTAAGTTATTCCTAGAAAAACATTGCTGAAACTGATGTGCTTATGCAGAATCCTTCCATTCTAGTGGAAAAAACACTCTTCCATTAAGTCAGTCTGAGTAAAAAAAAGCTCTGATTGGTCCTGTTTAAAACCTGCCCTCATCCCCTTCTCTTGGGATCACACATTTTCTTTTAGGTATCGTATTCTGATCAAAATGCACAAGAGTAATGGTAAGAGCATTTTCATTGTTGATTCAGAAAATGCTTTTCATAAGTTCCTTAAAAATGCATCAGTACTACAAAATGGAGGGCCAAATTTCTGCCTAATCTGAGCTGGGTTCAGTGAATCTCTACAAATGTATATCCTTGCATGCATGACAGGTTGCTTGCCCTGCAGCTTGACCCTCTGCACCGAACAGATCAGAAATCCCCCCACCCAGCGATTTCAGCAAGCTCAGAGGTACCAGGTCGTCTGGGACGTGCCCATCACTGGTTTAGAGGCCAGTGTCCCCAGGTGTCCCATTGGAGCTCCATATGCCAGGAGCACCCCAGCATCACTTTGTGTGTGGCGGTCCAGGACCAGCCCCACCGGGCAGGCAGGGAAGGGCAGCAGTGAGCGGGCTGATGCCTTTCAGAGAGAGCCCAAATAGCCAGGAAAATTAGCCTCCCCTTTGGCCAGCCCGACTGCCTCTGGACCGTGATGGTCCCAGCAGCCCAGAGCCCCTCTTCCCCCTTTCATGCCCTCTGCTCCCTCCCTTCCACCCCACAGGCACCGCAGAGACACAGGAGCACACTAAGAAGTCCAGAAAACGTGGGGGGGTTTATTGACTGTTACAGACACATCTGCCTCCAGAGGGTTTAGTGGTACTTGTAGGCCAAAGCATGGGCCACCACACCAACCAGCTTCTGCCAAGTGGCCTGGCAGGCAGGGGTGAAGTCCTTGGTGAAGTGTGCGGCCAGCACGATGATGAGGATGTCTCCCAGGAGCTGGAGAGGAGAAGGAAGCAAATCAGGTCAGCACGGTGCTGAGCACCCCTTCACCCTGTGCAGGACCCGGGGACCAGGAGCTGGGGGGGAACTCAGCTCTCTGGTGGGTCCTTGAGGCTGTGACCCAGGGAAGCACTGTTAGCTGAATTCTTTGTGGGGGAAAATAGTCCTGTGCTGACCATATGCACCACTATCCACCTGCTCTGACTCTGCTTCTTCTTCCACCTGCTTTTTCCAGCCTCTAGGGTTTATTTCCAGACATTTTCTGTCTTTTTTCTTTTTCTGCTGTGAAACCCCATGCCTACTTGAGCAGAGGGTCAGTGTGAGGTCTACCTCCTATATCCCCAAAGTCACAAAACCAGTGACTGAAACAGGCCATCAGCCACATCCAGCCCTCTCAATGCCTTCCATCCTAAACAGCTCTCTCTCATCACCCACAGTGACTTCTCATCCCCTGCACCCTGATGTCTTTTGCTTCATTCCCCTCCTGCTCCCCTCCCTCATCTGCTGACCTTGTCCCCACGCTTAGACCTGTCCTCTCTGTCTCCAATCCCAGTGTGCATCTTTTCCCATCAATGGCCACCCCTGACCATCCCACACTTGCTTTTCCCTCTCCTCCCATGCCTGCCAGCCTTGGAAGAAGGGGACACGATGTGGTCTGCATCCTCAGGGCCAGGAGGTGCCAGGCAGAGGCTGCCCACGGCACCAACACAGCAGGGCTTCCCTCCATGCTCTCCGCACTCAGCCCCACTCAGCCTCCCAGCATCCCCCTCCAGCTTTTCTCAAGCCACGCTTGCACGAGCCTCTGGGCTTTCAGATCATCTCCCTGTACTTGTCCCCAAACCCCTCACAGCCTGGAGCCCAGCATTTCCCTACCATTATCAAATGCCCAGCCTTCCCTTCTCCCCAGTTCCCACCCAACCCAGCCCCCTTCTGCCTGGTAACTACAATATATGTTATTTATGCTTGTTTGAAACCCTCCAGGCACTGAGCTACTCTGCAGGAGGGAGGGAGAGCGGGTCAAGCCCTGAGCACAGCTCACCCTGAAGTTCTCGGGGTCCACGTGCAGCTTCTCACAGTGCAGCTCGGACAGCTTGGCGTAGGTCACCTTAATGTTGTCAAGGTTCTTGATGGCTTCCCCGAAGGAGGTGAGCACTTTCTTGCCGTGGGCACGGACCTTGGGGTTGCCGATGATGGCGGTGGGGCTGGAGAGGTTGCCAAAGGAAGCAAAGAACCTCTGGGTCCAGGGGTAGACGATCAGCAGCCTGGGGAGAGACGGAGGGACACAAGCAGACACACAGACACGTTAACGCTCCCAAATGCAATTGCCATGGTTTCTCTGTCCAGGGTGCAGCTGAGCAGATGCCCAGGAGATGGACCTACCTGGCCAGGGCCTCGGCACCACATTCCTCCACGTTGACCTTGCCCCAGAGGTTGGTGATGAGCTGCTTCTCTTCGGCTGACCAGTGCACCATGGTGGCAGGTGGCTTTGCTGCGAGCTGCAGGAGGACACAGACCCCGTAGCGGAGCTGCAGACCCCAGGGAGGCTTTTATTCCCCACCAGCGGCTCCTCCCTGTCCTGCACTGTGGGGCCATTGGCTGTGGTCGGGGTGGGGGTCCGCACCGGTGGTGGGTCAGTCTGTCCATGGAGTGGTCAGTCTGCAGTGAGGCGTGGTTTTCAAGGAAAAAGCCCTGTGACTTGCTTAACAGGCCAGCTCAGGACACAACACCCACTTATCTCCCCCTCCGTCCCTTCTGTGGCTGCCTGCTTACCACAGGCATGCCCATGCCGCCCTGTGCCCTGCAGCCTGCAGCCTGCAGCGCGCACTGACCCATGGGCAAGGTGCTTTACAACAGCTTCATGCTGGCAGCAGCCAACCTTTGAGTCCTCTGCAGGACTTACAGGCTCTCTGAACTTGAGGGGTATTTCTCCAATGGGGTAAATGACCTCATTTATGAACTTGGGCACTTCTGCACAGCAGCACACTCTTGGGGATGCTGAGTGCTGTTGCCCTTGGCCACAGCTCTGCAGCTCTGGACACACAGACTTTCAGAAAAGCCCCTGTCCTTTCTCCTAAGCAGGCACCTTTCATCAGGCAAATGTGTGGAAAACATCAGTCCGCCAGTCCAGTCCCTCCACACCTGAACCCTGTGCTGGAGGTCCATGGACGTGCAGCCACAGTTGCTGTTAATGAATCAGAAGTGACCTCCCTGTGCCCCAGGTTTCACAGAATACCTGTGTGAGATGCTGGTGCCGGGGCAGGCCGTGACTGGGACCAGGCTCCTCTGCTCTTTTAAAGTGTGTACAGTATAAACAAGGCCGGCACTTCACTGGCCATTCCTTGTTTGGACATTAAATGTCTCGCACAAGGATAGCAGGACCTGCCATGTTGCAACCAGACCAGCAACATCCACTCCCACCAGTTCAGGGTCTGACCAAAGTTTGACTCCGGGTGTCACCGTCCTGTTGAACTACGTGGGTGTTTTTCCTGTTTTTCAGCCTTCAGGTGAAGCTGTGCTCCCACGCTCAGAAAGGCTCACAATGCATGAGGTGTGGGACATCTGGACAAGACCATGGACTTCGGGTCTGCCTGCAGGCAGCCCAGGAGGTTTTATTCAGACCTCTGGCCCATTACGGTTACGGACCAATACTGGTCTATGGATCCTGTTGGAGCCACACCGAGCAGTGGCACAAGCCCATCACTATGATCCAGCTGGGGTGGTTCACATCTGTAGTCACCTTTCAGCTCCTTGCTGCAGGGTCCTAGGAGGCATTATTCATTTTTTTTAATTTCTGAATCCTGGGCAAGGGCCACAGGCCCCTTTCAGCAGCAAGTGAGCCACCGGAGTGGTCTGATAACACAATGTGGAGCGGAGGCTGCTCGATGCAGATAAAGGTATCGTGCAGGTGGCCAGTGCTGGCTTTAGTTCCTCACCTAAAGAGCAGCCATGCGGTCACATGCCCTCGGTTCTTGAGGAGATCTGAAGACTTCAGAAGTTGTTAATTTTCAATGAGACAGGACTCAAAGAGTAAAATCAAATATGTGCAACCCTAAATTCACAGGCAGATATCCGCATCATGTGAGCCAACCAGCCCACACAGCTGGGCACAGAGCTGACCAAAACAGCTGTACGCTCAGCTGGGGGATGACAATAAACGACCTCACATGGCCTCTTCATTTATTACTTCTCTCATCCCGGAGTCCACATTTCCTGGCAGACCCACATTGAAAATAAAATCCAAGCTACATCTGGGTCTATTATTAGCAATGCATTTGCCTCGTCTGTGATAGGAGTCTCATTTTCAGCTCTGCAGAGCTGAACTTTAAAAGAGAAAAGATAATGATGTTTTCTTCTGCATTTGAACCAGCAGCATGAAAAAGCTGAGGGAGGGGTGGCAGAGAGCAGGAGGCGTGCGAAGTGGGGACAAGCAGGACAACATCAAACACAGAGGCTTGGAGGAGAGTATTAACTGCAGGATTAATATTTTTAAAAATGTGGTTAATAAAATGTTTTTTCTCTGGACTCTGCAGAAAAGCAGGCAGAGACACGTCTTGTAGTGAGAAACCTCAGGTCCTGGTCCCACGCTCGGGCCCATTCAGGGTCTGGTTTTGCTGGTGCCATTGCAGGAGCAGGACCACTTCTTCACAATATGGTGAATGATGGATGGTCACAAAGTGCTGAGGGAAAGGGGAAAGGGGGAAGGCAGAGGAAAAGAGAGGAGGAAGAGAGGCTGAAGTCATTCCAGCTCACTTGGTGCTACTTTTCTGTATTGACTCCTTTTAATGGCTTCTTTTATACCCACAGTAATACTTTAAACTCTTTAAATCCTGTAGGGCGGGCACTCATGGAAAAGGAATAATAGCAGGCGAATCAGCCAGCTAATCTCGTTAGGGTCATATCGGAGACTTGTATGCCTCTGGAGGTGGAGTGTCCATAGTAGCAATCATCTTTTACAGCCACCCTGGGCTGTAAATTCATATATGAGCTTCAGCCTACTCCTACCCCACTGGACCTTTTGGCTGTGTCCAGTCCAGAACTGGTGCCGTGATTTAACTTGAAGCCTGGAGATAACTTCCCACCACCACACTGCCAGTGCAGGTGCCGTTTAAAGGGTTGCTCCAGAGATGGTGCTTGGGGAAAAAGGGGACTTCATGCTACTGTCCAGGTGAACCCCAAATTCAGGACCGGAGCAACGCCTTACCAAATGCTCACAGACTGTACGGAAACTGGCGGAGCGGCTGCTCTAAATCCATTCAGGATGTGGCCAATGATGAATTCAGGGAAACGCAGAGCAGCAGCAGGCTGGTCTGAATCACCGTAATTTATACAGTTTTCCCTGGCTGGGACAGTTTGGTCACTAGCCTGAACATGAAAGCCAAGGAGAATTTCTGAAAATGCAATTTTTTTCCTTAGGAGGGAAAGGGAGAATAGGAAAGACCACAAACAGAAGAGTTACGGGCACACCACGGTGGAGATTCGGAGCAGGCTGGAGTTTTACAGCAAGCAGACAGAGCGCTTGATGTTATTACTGCAAGGACAGTTATCTAATTTAGCTGTGGCTCGTCACCCAAGGCACTCTGCTTTCAACACAAAAACATTTCAAATTGTTTCTGTGCCGTAACAATAAACTAAGGGGAAATATAACTGCAGGTTAAATGAATGCCTCTCTGCCCCTAACATGGGTCTCTAATTTCAGGATCCAGGTTTAACCCTGTGTAGCCTTTAGGCCTGACTCCAAGAGATGCGGAGCACCCCTTACTCTGACTGCTCTGGCCTGAATTTCACGCCACGTAATGACTTACCTATCATGCAAGCATGGGGCTTGGTGTTTTAATTGACTTAGAGGCTTTTACTGTATTGCTTTAATTTTCTAGGAAATCTCCAGGGTCTGAAGTTTGGGTCTCGGTGACACTGTCTGGAGGTTGGAGGCTGGTTGCAAGAGAAACGCGCAGAGGAGCTCCAGGGCATGGCAGGACCGTTCATACATCCCTGTCCCTGTATCCCTGTAAAGGGGTTCACCAGGATATACCCAGCCCTAAAGCCAGTCCAGCGTCACAGGCTATGGGGGGTTCAGAGCTGACTGAGGTGAAGGGATGAGGGGCACGTGGTCACGCATAAGAGCCGGGATATTCAGGGAAAAGCTAAAGATTTAATTAAACAGCTTCTGAGTTATCCCTCAACAAAAGAACTCAGGCAAAAGCAGCTTTTTACTCATGATGGGCTGTCTCCAAGACAGTCTCATTTAAGTTGGTGTTTTTCCTGCCATAACCTGTCATTGGTTTCAGGACATAACCGAGCTGATGGTTTGCTCTCACCCCTCACCCTCGCTGGGGTTTTCATTTGCTCAGCACAAGAAGGACACAGGCTCCTGGCAGGAGGGTACAGCCCATGGCTTCCTACCAGAACCTCTGCCCTAGGCTGCAAAATGAGGCCACGCGAGCTTGGGGCTGGAGTCCCAAGTGGGGCTGGAGTCCCAAGTCCCACCCAAGTGGGACAGCTCGAGTGGGGGACACGGTGCAGCACTTCCCGGGGTGCAGAGGGGAAGAGCAATGGGGAGGGGGTGAGGGACCCAGGTGGGGTTTTCCAGCTGTGGCCAGGTGTGTGCCAAGTCTCCATCATGGCACAGTGCACACTTTGCTGCTGGACCATGCTGCGCCTGGGGTGGGTGTAGCATCCCCGGCCGCAGCATCGCAGCATGACAGCCAGCTATCGGCCTGACAGCGGCTGGCTGGGACCCCGCTGCCCTTCCCCTGCCCAGATCCCCCCTATCACCCGCAGGCAGCCCCTCGCCGCCCACACCCTGTGAGCCCCAAGCCAGATAGCTCCTCGCCACCCTTGCTGCAACCTGAGATAAAAGCCAGCGCCCGGCCGTCACCTTCCAGATGCGACAGCCTGTTTTCTGACCCTGGATTTTAGCAGAAATGGGCTGAATTATTAGTGGGGATGGGGTCCAGCTCTTCTGCCTGCTGGCATGCCGAGAGCTGTGCAGGCATACCTCCATCCACACATCAGCTGCCACCGTTTGCTAGTCACACCAGTGTGCAGCCCTGGTTTCTATGGGGTAAATTAAGTTTTCCTATCACTTTTTCTCTTATGGCAGTGAGAGGTGTTACAGGACAGGATTTCAGGGTCTCCTCCATCACTGCCCAGTGCCCAAAGGCAGCATTCACACCAGTGCAAAGTGTGTACCAACTCAGAAGTATGGGAGCTGACACTTGGTCACCCAGCCCTCCCCTCTGCTCCTCTAGTGATGTGGGGATCCCTAAATGTGTGTTCCCCAGAGCCCCCGGGCACTGCCAGGGTGGGAGGTGAGCAGAGGAGAGAGAAAGGGATGGAAAATCAGACCATCAGAAAAGATGCCTTCTGGGGTCTCCTGCCCACACAGAGAAAATAAGTGATTATAATACCACGGGATGACACAGTGCCATGATGACATAGTGCCCTGGTTGGGCAACCTACAAAGCAAAACCCCCTCAGGCTTTGCCGCATCCCTGCCTGTGACACCGCGTCCCTCTGCTCGCCAAAGCCCTGCAGGGCAGCTGCACTCCTGCCTCATGCTGTCGATTCAGCTGAGCTATGGCTAACCCAGAAATCCTGGTCCTCGGTGGTTTTCAGTATCCCCGCGGTTCCGCAGGCACAGACAATGTCTGTAGCTGGGGGCTGTCCTGGTGCCTTTGCCCTCCAGCATCAGCACGCTCTGGCAGGTCAGCTGGGGATGCACCTCAACCCGGCTTTTTTGCAAACACAGCTCTGCTGAGGCACAGCCCAAACTCTCAGTCGTCAGTTGAGGAGAGCAGAAAGTGGCCAGAAGGACCCGTTGCCCCGGGCTGGCCCCTGGGTGCTTTGCCGGACCAGGCAGGGAAGAGCCGCAGAGGTGCTGGCACACGGGCGGCCAAGAGCAGCCCACGGAGCAGAGAGGGTCTGGGCAGGGAAATCCCTGCGGGAGGTAGCCCAGCTGTGCCAGGCACATTGGAGACCATCCTCAGGACCTCAGACAAGAGGCGTGAAACCTCTGCCTCTGAAAACCCTGGGGCTTTTGCAGTGCTCTCGAGGCGCACGTGGCTCCAAACCTCAAGAGCGGGCACTGGCTTGGCTGCTGATGGCATCCTACACTGCCTTCCTCCACCGCTTCCCACAGCCCTTGCCTGTGCTCGTGCTCCTGGGGAGCACTGGAAGGTGAGGCTGCTATCCTCTCCGCCCCACATCTTCCCTCGCCTGTGGCCACTGAGGGAGCCCAGGGCTCCTTGGACAAACCCAGCTGAGCCTTGCTGCAGAGGAGCAGCTTGGTTGTACCCATGCTGGGCAGAAGTACGGTGTGGAGAGCAGGTAACCCTCCACACGTTTAAACCCCAGAGATTCAGAGTAAGGGAAAACAGCCTCACCCTAGCAAAGCTCCAGCATCCTTTTTTCTAAGGAGCAGCTCCAAGGGATCTAGCCAGTCCTCCCAGCACTACGCCTGCTGCAGGTCTAGCTGTCTCTGCCTGTTATTGCTTTGCAGAAGGCTCCCTTACCCACAGACCCCTCAAAAAAAGCCCCCAGCACTGGATGGGAACCATGAGAGCTGTGTCCCAGACCTTACAGTTCTGGGGCACTTGCTCATAAAAGATGTTGCTGTGAGCAAGGAAGGCTCCTATAGGACCAAGAAGTGCATTGCTACCAAGAAGTGCATTGCTGAGCTCAGGGGAGGACTTAGAATCATGGAATCACAGAATGGTTTGGGTGGGAAGGGACCTTAAAGATCATCTAGTACCAACCCCCCCGCCCTGGGCAGGGACACCTCCCCCCAGCCCAGGTTGCTCCAAGCCCCGTCCAACCTGGCCTTGAACACCTCCAGGGATGGGGCAGCCACAGCTTCTTGGGGCAACCTGCGCCAGGGGCTCACCGCCCGCACAGCCAACAATTTCTTCCCAATATCTCAATCTCCCCTCTGTCAGTGTCAAACCGTTCCCCCTCATCCCGTTGCTCCCCTCCCTGATCCAGAGTCCCTCCCCAGCTCTCCTGGAGCCCCTTTAGCCACTGGAAGGGGCTCTGAGGTCTCCCCGGAGCCTCCTCCTCTCCAGGCTGAACCCCCCCCCCTCTCCCAGCCTCTCCTCCCAGCAGAGGGGCTCCAGCCCTCCCAGCATCTCCGGGGCCTCCTCTGGCCCCGCTCCGACAGCTCCGCGTCCTTCTGCTGTTGGGACCCCCCGAGCTGGAGGCAGCACTGCAGGGGGGTCTCCCCAGAGCGCAGCAAAGGGGCACAATCCCCCCCTCGCCCTGCTGGCCATGCTGCTGGGGATGCAGCCCGGGATGCGGGTGGCTTTCTCAGCTGCCAGTGCACATTGCTGGCTCATGTTGAGTTTCTCTTCTCCTGTTTGTGGCGTAGGACCAGCTGGGTCAGGAACACATTTTCAGTATGCGTTACATACCCCTGATGCCTTTCACGCAGTTGATGCTGGCAATGAACTGGGCCAGACGTGGTTCTGTGCTGGGACTTGGTTTTAGGAAGACAGAAAGAGAGACCTGACTCCAACCTGGCACCCGCTACTTTATTCAAGTAGCAGAAGTGGCTCTGGAAACAGGGTGGCAGCCGGGGCAATCACTTTGCAGCCCTGAGCAGCTCTTTGAGGGCTGCCTGCACCGCCTGCCCCTCACATGGGAGAGCAGCCCCCTGCCCTGAGTCATGCCCCAGAGCCCTGCCTGTGGGGCAGCCCTGAGCAGAACCTCTCTCCAGCTGCCCCACCAGAGGCCCATCAGTTCAGCAGCTCATCCCACCACCCCTGTGGACCCAGGACTTGTGGGTGGACCAGAGACTGGCCTGAAGGTCATTACTAATTTTGCTCAGGTCCCCAGAGCACCAAGCCATCATCCCAGCGTCGTGCACCGGGCAGAGCCCCTTTCTTGCAGCGAGTCCCAAACAACAGCATCTCTGTGTGGCTGAGCTGAGACTGAGGTCAGGGAACGTCCCACAGACCCTCTTTCACCCCAGCCCAGAAGGACACTTTATTTTGAGTCTGCTCTTCAGACACCCAGGCAGAAAGGCGGCTACGGCACCAACATCACCTGCCCCGTGGAGCCGGACGGGGCTCTCACTCCCATGCCCAGGTCTCAAGCCCGTTTTCTGCAGCGGGATGTTTTAGCTCTTTCTGCCGCATTGCTCCCGTCATAAATTGAGCATGATGAGTTTGCACCGGCACCGGGCACAGGCAGCGGGGTGCTGAGTCACGGCAGCCTCTCCCAGCCCGGCGGCGGTGCGGGGCTGCGGCAGGGTGATAACTCGGGTGGCACAAACAGGAGCCCAGCTGCACCGAGATAAGGCAGCCCTTGGCCGAGGAGCAGCGTTCCCCTTTATGCTGCGTCAGACTTCTGACGCAGCAGAAAATATTTCTGCTGAGGCAGTGTAGCAACCAGCTGAAAAATATTTAGATTTTTTTAATTTTTTTTTAATTTTTTCTTAGCAGAACCAGGAGAAAGAGGGCGGCCCTGGATTACCCAGGCAAGCACGGGCTGCTGACACCTGCGGCAGTGTGGTTTCCATGACAGCCCCCCATGGCTGGGGCAGAGCCCATGGCAGCCTCAGGTGACTCGTATTCCGAAAGAGTCGGTGGGACGTGTCCTGATGACTAGCCCCTCTCCTCCATCCTCCCCTCTTGCCCTGTTGCACATCCAACATTTGATGGCTGGACTCGATGGTCTTAAAGTTCCCTTCCAATCTAGATGATTCTATGATCTGTGTGTTGGCAGGAGGGGGGTGAAATGTGCTGGCTGCTTTTGAAACCTTTCCTATTTCCATAGGAGGGGGAAACCCAGCACCTGGCTCCCCCTCCCAGAGAAAAGCTCTCCAGGGATCAGAGGGCTCCCTGGATCGCCCCTGCGCTAGCTGGCAGGCAGAACTCCTTGCAGGGAAACTGAGGCACAGACCAGCGCAGCTGCTCGCCCAAAGTGCCGTGAAATGCTCGTGGCAGGGCAGCATCCCCCGAGGAAAGGGGGACATGTGCTGCCCCATGTCCTCCCCCTACCCCAGGCACACAACAAGGTACCATCTTCCTTAGCCAGGCTGTCGTGAGCACTGATGCCAGGCCCGTTCGGTGTGTGTGCGATGCCCTCTCGATGCCGCACATGTGGGCGCTGAGCCTGGGGGGGCTCAGGGAAAGCTCTTGTATGTGCAGTGAAGCTCACTTCTTTCACTGGGACTGAGCAGTTTTGGGGTAAATGTGGTTTAGGGTGATCTGTCGCACAAGACATTTGTGTTTTGCAGCATTAAGCTGCCCAGACTGCGCTCCCATGTATCATAAGGCACAAAATTCACCTGGGAACTCCTGTCATCCCAGGAGCTGGTGTTTTGCGCGAGACCCTTCTGAAGAAGCACGCAGGATTTGAGGCACCATCACTGCCCTGGGAAATGCCTTTTTGTTCATGTTTGAGATGTGGCAACCCTGGTGCTGGTTCATTTGAAAAAGGTACAAGAGACCTTCAGGCAAACCCACTTTTTCCAGGCAGGGAAACTGAGGCATGGATTTTAGGAAGGGAAGGGGAAAGAAAAGCAAGGCTGGCCAAGCTGCCATGCATGAGTCGCTGGGGCAGACCCAGCTTGTTTCCCCCAGGAACCCCCCACCTCCCTGCGAGCCCCCGCAGCACCATGCGAGTTGTGTGTGTGGCTTTGCCCAGGGAACGCTGCACAGCGGCACGGCACAGCACAGGACCCACCATCCCAGACCCCTGTGCAGGTCCACGGGCGGGTGCGGTGTCAGAGAGCAGCAAACCCGCTGCCGTGGGTGGGTTCCTGCTCCCTCTGCTGTCGGTGAAACCCCGTGGTGTGCTGAGGCCAAACTGGGGCAGGATGGGGTGAGAGGGGAAACTGAGGCACAGCCCTGGACACCCGTTGTGCTGCCAGTGTGGGGCAGGGGGATGCCTGGTGGTACCCGGGCTCCCTCCAGACCGTGCTGCCATCAGTGACTGGGGTTTCCAGAGGAGGTGCTGGGATTTGGATACCCCAAGCCCTTCCAAGGTTTGGGTGCTGATCTTCCAGCTGGGCTGTGTTTGGTGCTAACCACGGTTAATCTGGGGCTTAACCCAAAACCACTCTCAGAAGTACAACCCAGGTTTGGTTCCCCGTGTGACGAAGGGCAGAGGAGCCCAGAGCAGAGCTGGGGGCAGGGAGCTGCCCCCCAGCTCCCCCAGGGCTTGATTTACCCCACTCATTTCCAGAGGTGTTACCAACAGGCAGCCAGAGCAGCAGCACGGCTTCTCCCCAGTGCTTTGCACTCTCATTTGCACACCAGCGAGATGTACATGAAAACGCCTTGTGCTCACCACCCCATGTCACCCGCCGCAGGTCTCCAGCCCCACGGGGTCAGTCCTGCTCTTGCGGTGATGCAGCAGCATCAGAAACCGCCCGCGGGGGCTGGGGAGGGAAGGCAGAGCCTGGCGAGGGGCTTGCTGCTCCCTGTGCACACAGTGGGACACAGGGATGGAGCTGAATTTTGCCAGTGTGCATGGCCACCACCA
>VZSZ01010479.1:47477-66540 GCA_013398815.1 Ibidorhyncha struthersii
ATGCTGGATGCAGGATGAGGGACGGGGGATGCGGGATGCAGGATGCGGGATGGGGGATGCAGGATGGGGGATGCAGGATGCGGGATGTGGGATGGAGGATGTGGGATGGGGGATGTGGAATGGGGGATGCAGGATGTGGGATGCAGGATGCTCCTTGTCCCTGCCGCCACTCAACCCAAATGGCCTCAGCCCAGGGTGGGGGGCTCCTCATGAAAACAAGGAGGGGGGGCATAGCTCCACTTTGGAGACTGCAAATGAGAACGTAAATCCATGGGGTCACACAGGTTGCTTCATGCCAGATGCACCCTGTAGGTTCTTTGTCCCTTGTCAGGACCATCACAGAAACATTGTTTCACCTTTTATTCTCCCTTTTCTCATTTTCCTCCTTTTTCTGAAGCAGGGAGACAGTCCAGAATTGATGCCTCCATGAGAGGGTCCTCACCTGAGTGGCTTACTGCAGAGGAACCCCAATGAAGCCTCTGTCAGAGAAAGGATGTAGGTGCACACCACACACACGCCCAAATACAGCTGCCACATTCGAAAGGTGGCTGTGTGATTTTGAAAATTTTCAGTTGAAAACCCAAAAGCTGAGGAACCTAAACCCCGTGTCTGTTTTTCAGACCTGAGCCTTTGCTTGCCACCAGTGTGGGGCAGGAGAGAGAAACCCCTGAAAGCTGCTGGGCAATGACAAAACTTGCTGTGCTCGGGACTGCTTTGTATCCTGGTCCCTGGGAACAGGGTGAGAGGGAGAAATGAGGTGAACTCAGTCTCCCACCGTGAGACCCTGTGAGAGTTAGGTGCCGCTGACTCACCCGCAGGGTAGGATAACCAAATTAGGTCTGGGACATAGATAATTCCATTTTTACCAATATAAAATTTATCTTTAGGCATTAGAAAGCGTTAGTCTGCCTATGCCACAGATACGCCAAGTGGGTCACTGAGGCTGGAGGACCTTACTTAATTAAAACCATGAATTCTTACACTAGACTCAATCTGCCCCAGGGGTTATGTGCTACAATATTTGTGCTGGGGCTGAACAGCCGTAAGGTATGCCCGTGCCAACAGCTGGTGACAGTGACTTTTTGCAGATATCCCAATTTGGGGGGCTTGAAAATCCAGTCTTGAAATGTTGATGCCCAAGATGTCAGGTCACAATTTTCTTGAGAAAGAAAGGAAAAGGAAAGAAAGGAAGAAGAAATGAAAAGAAAATATCTGGCTGAAAAAGAAAGTATCTGGATAAAGTCAATCTGTCTTTTTTTTTTTTTATTTCAGTAACTAAATCTAGATTTAGTGCTTAATTTAAGGTACACAGGTTCGACTTTTTTCATACTTTTATTAGTTTCTGTTCCCCCACAACCTCTTTCGGCTCACCCACTTGTTGACCATTCCCATTCTTTGTTAATATTGGATTTTCTTTTTATGCCCCCAAAGAGAGTCCTCACAGAGCACAAGCCAGTGCTGAGCACTCAGACCGGGAATGGCTATTAGAGCCTGCTGCAGAGAGCAGACACGTTTACTGTATTAATCACCCCAGTGCTTGAAGCACCAGCGCTTGAGCAGCCACAGAGGCAGGCAAAGCAAGGCTAGGGGCAGTGATGGCAGCAGATCCTGTGTCATCTCTGCAGGGTTGGCTGGAGGAGCTCAGCATCACTCATCTGTGTGTCCTCAGCCATCCCACCTCATCCTCACCCCGCTGTGAAGGGGGTGATGCAGCACTCCGAAGGCTTTGTGTGCTCCATCCCATGCCACAGTCTGCAGAGGCAATGGAAGGTAATCTCTCACCAGGAAGCTCACATTAAAGGAGTTCCACTCAAAACCCCATTAATTTTGTACACTTTTCATCACGTTTGTCCAAGCAGCACAGATCAGAGCTCTGCCGCTCCCAGCTGCCTGTGAGCCTGTGGGGAATCAGGGGAGCATATAAATATCGCCACCTCCCTGCCCTCTCTGTGGGTGTCCCCTCAGGTTCAGAGGCAGATATCTGCATTCCTGGTGGTCATGGGAGCTGGCGAGTTGTTTGCAGTAGCTGTCATTTGGCAGGTTTCTGTGGCTGAGGTGGCTGAGGTGCCTGATTTGAACTAGAAGGTAAAATTCTGCAGNTATGAGATGAAAACCACCATTTTCCAGGCAGGGTTTTCATGTAAATGCTGCTACTTTGGCTCCAGGGTCCTTCTCTGACCCGAAAGGTGTGTTACCTGCAGGAGAGTTTCCCAGGCTCCACCTGAATCGACATTTCATGAAGGAGAGCACAGCCTGGCTCTAAAAATGTGATAGCCTGCCTAATGACTTCATGCTGCCTTTCATGTATAATTCCCAATAAGGGGACTAGGATGTGCGTTCAAAGAAGCAAAAGACTATCAGCAAAGTCTTCTGCGATCGTCACCAGGGTATTGCTAGTCAAAGCAATTGGAGACCTAACCCTGACCACCCATCATCAGAGAAGGGTTCATGGCTCTTCTTTGCATTTCAACTAGTTTGGCTGATGCTGCCCTCATGGGTGTCTTTGTTATTTCTCTGCAAATACTGCAAATCACCTTCTTGGTAGGTGCTGAGGAACTTGCAGAGGAAGGGGAAGCACAGACAGAAGTCCCAAGGTAGCACCAAGGAAAAAAGCTGCATCAGTCCCTGGCGTGCACAGAGAGGACTCTGAATGCTCAGACCCTGTGCATGTTGGGTGACTGGAGGATTTGGGCTTGTTTGGTGCACATCTGGTGGCAGACCTGGCCAGGAAGATATGACAGAGTGTGGGGCAGATTACACTAGGGCAGCACTGCTGGGTTGTTTTTCACCCANCCTAACAGCTACGCTCTGCTTTAGACCTTTGCTTCTGAGTTTGCTTTAAAATTCAGTGGCTGCTCTGCCTCCCCGGCACACGGTTGTTCCCTGGGATCACATACTCTGCGGGGTGCTGATCTGCCACTCTGCTTTGCTCTGCGCAGGTTCATGGATCATCTTTGCATGTTGATGCAATGCAGCCATCAGTAACAGCCTTGTTGCCCTGGATGCCGTGCGAGCCTTCCCTGCCTCGCAGGGATCCTACTCTGCCGTCAGGCAAAATGTGGTGTGAATGAGTGAGGAGAGAGGGGAGGTGGGTACTGAAATAAAGAGCATGTTGTATAAAATTACTGTTGGTCAGTCCCAACTTGTCACCTGCCTCATATGCTTTTGGGGGCTACAGAACAAAACAAATGCAATAAATAACAGCACAATATACACAATAAATAACAGCCGTTGGAGCTGGAGGGGCTGGATTCCTGGGTCCTTTGCCAAGCTTTTGCACCAGCTCATGAACTTTGGTAAAACCCTTTGCTGGATTTCAATATCTGAGTCTATGAAATACACTTTCAAATTTAATTTATTACTTGATTTGGAGTCAGTATCTCAAGCACGCTTCCCTGACGTGTTGGGGACTTATTTTTTAAAACATTTTGGGATTCAGAGAAATAAAGTCCTCGAGGGAAACTCAGGTGGGTTCTTCTGTATCATGAACTGTTCTCCCCACCTCTTCCACTATTTTCACTTACAGGGAAAGGAGACCAAACTAATTCAGATATCATCCCACCATGGTGGCTCTCAACCAAACCAGCTTGCAGCCTGCCTCCTTCCTTCTACTGGGCATGGCAGGACTGGAGGACCTGCACACCTGGCTCTCCATCCCATTCTGCCTGATGTACATTGTGGCGCTTCTTGGCAACTTCATCCTCTTGTTTGTCATTGTGACGGAGCGAAGCCTCCATGGGCCAATGTACCTCTTCCTGGCCATGTTAGCAGTGGCAGATCTCATATTATCCTCCTCCACAGTGCCCAAAACCCTGAGCATTTTCTGGTCCCTTTCCAAGGAGATGTCTTTCCACGCCTGCCTTACCCAGATGTTCTTCACACACCTGAGCTTCATTGCAGAGTCAACCATTCTGCTGGCCATGGCATTCGACAGGTACGTGGCCATCTGCAACCCCCTGCGGTATGCCACAGTGTTCACACACTTGATGATAGCCAAGATAGGGCTGGCTGCAATAGCCAGGAGCTTTTGTGTGATGTTCCCAACAATATTCCTCCTTCAGAGGCTGCCGTACTGTGGGCACGGGACCATGCCACACACCTACTGTGAGCACATGGGCATCGCCCGGCTGGCCTGCGCCGACATCTCCGTTAACATCTGGTACGGCTTTGCCACCACCCTTCTGTCCCCAGGTGTGGATGTTGTGCTCATTGGCGTATCGTATGTCCTCATTCTCCGGGCTGTCTTTGGGCTCTCGTCCAAGGATGCCCAGCTCAAGGCGTTTGGCACCTGCAGCTCTCACGCCTGCGTTATATTAATGTTCTACACGCCAGCATTTTTCTCATTTTTCACTCATCGTTTTGGCCACAATATCCCCCACCATGTGCACATCCTGTTGGCCAATATCTATGTGCTCCTGCCACCCATGCTAAACCCTATAGTTTACACTATGAAAAACAAACTCATTCGAGAAAAGGTGTCCCAGGTGCTCTTCAGGACTGGGCAAGTGCGGTGACAGGGATGCTATTCCTTTGAAAGGAATATCTGGTCTGTCTGAGATGATTCACCAAGCAGGAATCCCTCCTCGAGGACCTCCCTTGTCAGTTCCTCTGCAGACCCACAGACCTGGTTCTTAAAACTGCCTGTCTCATGATAACATACATTCACTTTTTCTGGTTAATCTTTAACTCTCCTTTGTACCCACTGAGAATAACTGTTCTTACTGATAATCTCTTTCCAATCCTTGTGATTGCTGTGTTCCTTAATTAACTGATGTAAATTGCTGATATTCCCAGCATAATATTGATGGATATGTCCAGTACTCTGCTGCAACATTTTAAACTTTATTGAAGTATTTATTCCTTCCTTTTTTTTTTTTATCAAAGAAAGCGGACAGAACATCATTCTCCATTAGACGTTATTGTAAGAGGAGAATCAACAAAGAAAATTACATTTGGTTAAAACATTTATGCAGTTAGATCACTCAGAGTTATACGCATTTCTTCTAATTAATAACATCTTATTCTGTGCAATGCAAGAAGCCACATCTGACCATAAAAATGGCACACCTTTCAACTGGAATTTTATTGCCCGAGTCTTAGCAGTTATTCAAGTTGGCACCCAGGGATGAGTTAGCCCTTAAACTTTTACCTCATTTTCATTGTCTTTCTGAGCTGTGTGACTCCACCACTGCCTGCAAGGCTTTACCCACCCACCCGTGCAATGACAGTCAGACCCCTCAGCTCCGATGCAGCTCACACCATGACTGTGGACTCACATCTGGCTCCTTGCAGCTTTCTGGTGGCCCAGGTACAGATCTGTTTGGTTTTCACGCTGTACACAGTCATGTTCATCATGGTGGGACCAGCAAGCAGCTGTCAGCCACGAGGGTGTGAGCAATGGGAGAAGCTTTTTTTCCCAAACTCGTGAATCATAGACAGACCAGACACTGGGATTCTGAAGATTAGGACAGCACAGATATGGGAGGTGCAAGTGTTCAAGGCCCTGGACCGCTCCTCCTTGGATGCAATACTCAAGACAGTCATAAGGATCGTGATGTGCAACAGAACAAGTAACAGTGAGTCTAAAGCCATTGAGGAAAGAGCAGACACTTAAGCCATAAATGCTGCTGTCTCATAAATGTTACATAAATGTGACAGGGCCACACTGATGATACCCTGCTGTAGACAAGAAAGAGTGCGAGAGGCCGTTTACTCAGTGATATTGCAGCATCTTCAGGAGAAAGCAGGTCAGGAACACCAGAATTACTGCCTGCATGGTCAACCCTGTACCAGTCTTGGTGCCACGGACTGTGTCAGGGGGGGTGTATGCCTCACGGGCTGCAGATTGTGACAAAGAGGTCAAAAACTACAGCCATGAGCACAGCAGATTTGATGGTGAAGAAGGAGTGGATGAAATACACCTAGCTGAGATATGAGTCAAACTGGATGGTTTGGTAATAAAACGCACAAAACCCAGGCTCCAGCATCTCCAGTCTGTCACTGGCTGCTGTACTGGGAGACCCAGACTAGACCCAGTGCCCAGACATAGTCTCACCGGTGCAGAACTGAGGGGGAACCACTGCCTCACACAGCCTGTGTGCCCCAGCACCCCCACAGAGCCACCACCAGCCACATTTGCTGCAAGGTCTCCTGGTGATGTTACGGTAACTGGTACCCACCAACACCCCAGGCCTTTTCCCATAGGTCTCCTTTCTGGCCAGACAGTCCTCATCTAGAAAAAAAAAGCACCAATTAAAATTAAATCTAAACCAAAATCTGTTGGACAAATCTATTCAGACCCAAGGCCATCCGTGGCAACAGCATACTACGTCCTCAAGCGCTGTTTTTATTTGTGCTAATTATCGTTAATGACAACTGACTGTTATGACTCAGCTGTATATTTGAACTCTGTGTGATCTACTTTCTAAGAAACCTCACATTTCATAATCCTTGAACCATTCTGATTTCAGTAAGATTATGAACCCACAACCGTTTCTATTTACAATCCTACTATCTCCACTGTCCCAAATAGCTTTGATGCCACTTACAGCCTCCTCTTCTGGAGCTGTGATCAGCGTAAGCCACAGCCAGCAACCCTCTCATGGAAATACCTCCCCCACTTCAGCTGGGAGTCCCTCTGTTACATATAGCAAAGCGATTTATTTTCTTTTCTTTTCTGGAATTTCCCATGGAACAAAAAACCCTGTCTCCTGCCAGGTTTGGTTGTCAATCAGTTTTGAAAGACTTTTTGTCAGAAGTGGGATATCCATCCTTCCAGAGAGACAGACACACAGATAACCATTCATAAAGGACATAGCATTTCTAGCAGCGTTCACAAAATTAATACAGCCGGCTGCTTTATTTTTCACAAAATCACACAGTTTACACCTGAAGTGGAGCTGAAATCTAAATACTCAGAGTCGAGTTTATCTTATAATGCATGAGGAAGCAAAAACGGACAGGCTTAGGAGGCCAAATTGGTCGGTGATCAGACCACGTCTCTCACAGAACAGTCGCACATGTTTCACAGGCTGTGTCTCTGGATGCTCTGGATGCAGCCCAGTGCGATGTTCCTCCTCCCAGTGTCACATCACCAGTGACTGCTGCTCAATTTATAAACACCACTATCACCTCTCCAGTCTTTCCTGCTCTCTACCCATGTTTTTCCAATCCTGAATGTGAATTTTATTTGTGGGGTTTTTTTTCCAGACCTCTCCTTCAATTTGTCAAAATTACCCAGGCCGCTAATCTTTTTTTTTTCTTTTTTCTGTGCTTCTGGAGAAGTCGTGAATTTAATAAGTATTTGCTTTTACTCTGCCCCTCAGGCTAATAAGGTCCAGGATGCTCCTTCAGATTCTCACTTCATCTTTCTTTGCAGTAGCATAAGAAATGGGATTTCAAACTTCCCCATAATGGTTCCAGCTCAGCAGTATTCTCTGACTCGTTTATGAAAATAATATGTAATATGCATGCTAATTCATCTCAAAAATTGAGAGATATTCTATTCCCCTATGTACAAACTTTGCTACCCTTCCACACAAGACAAATCATCTGATTGATATGATTTGTATTTGACAAATTCATAAAAGTTTCTGCTTGTCTTGTTATTTGCCAAAAAACATTATTTGATCGTTCATTTATGTGTAAATTTTATGGAGATTGTGACTAAATTTTACCCTAGAGTCTAAATGCAAGAGCATGAACACCTCAGAGGGTCCCTAACCGTGAATGGCTGGCAGGTCTTTCAGGGAGCACCACAAAGCTCAGTGGTGGGAGGACCTGCACGCCGTCCCCAGGGCGAGCGGCGCAGCCCAGACCCCTCCAGGCTGTCGCGCTGTGCACAACTCCAGAGACGGTGACCACCAATCTGCCCAAAGCTGCGCCGGGATGGTCCCCACTGTTTGTTGTACAGACTTTGCCTCTGCTGACCCCCTTCTTATACTTTCCAACCCACCACTACTGGAATGTTCAGACCTCCTTTTCTTCCAATTTTAAAGACTTTTATTTTTTTCATTAGAGCCGCCTGCTATTAAGAAAATCCCGATTCCAGCAATCAGAAACCTCTGTGTGTGTGTCTGTGTGCATGCACTTATATGCTTTGCTTACATGTATATGTATTAATTTGAGGTCTGTGCTTTTGCCTGTATGTATATGTATTGATTTGGAATACCTTATAGTAAATTAGTGTGAATCTTGCCATCTTCAAATCTCTAATTAAGTCAATGTTCAATTATTTTGTTCACTCACTTTATAAACTTCTACACCGATTAATGATGAAGTGCTGCTAAAATTCAACCTCTTCATCTGTTTAAATCACTGATAAATTTTGAATTGTTGTTAAATCATAACCATGTCAAATTTCCATCTGCGACAGAGGCAGATGGGTCTCACACCACCGGAGACTTCCCCAGGCCCTGCTCGTCCCTGCTGTCCGTTGATGATGGTCAGGGGTGGTGAGGCAGGTGGACATGCTCCTTTTTGTGCATGTGGGGGTGTGGAGAGAATCACAGAATCATCAAGTTTTCAGAGTTGGAAAGGACCTCTAGAGATCATCCAGTTCAACTCCGCTGCTAAAGCAGGATTGCCTAGAGCACGTCACCCAGGACTGCATCCAGGCGGGTCTTGAAAATCTCCAGAGAAGGGGATTCCATGACCTCCCTGGGCAGCCTGTGCCAGTGCTCTGTCACCTGAACCATAACGAAGTTTTTCCTAGTGTTTGAATGGAACTTCCTGTGTTCCAACTTGTGCCCGTTGCCCCTCGTCCTGTCACTGGGAACCACTGAAAAGAGTCTGGCTCTGTCCTCCTTCAACCCACCCTTTAGATACTTGTAAGCAATAATAAGGTCTCCCCTCAGCCTTCTCTTCTCCAGGCTAAAGAGTCCCACCTCTCTCAGCCTTTCCTCATAAGGGAGATGCTCCAATCCCTCCATCATCTCTGTGGCCCTATGCTGGTNCCTCCCTCGACCTACTGGCCACACTCTTCCCTATGCAGCCCAGGATTCCGTTGGCCTTCCTGGCGACAAGGGTGCATTGCTGGCTCATGGATAATTTACTATCTACCAGGACCCTCAGATCCTTCTCCTCAGAATGATTTCCAGCAGGTCCACCCCTAACCTATATTGGTGCCTAGCATTCTTCCTCCCCAGGTGCAGGACCCTACACTTGCTCTTGTTGAACCTCATTAGGTTCTTCTCTGCCCAGCTCTCCAGCCTGTCCAGGTCACGCTGGATGGCAGCGCGGCCCTCTGGAGTGTCAGCCACCCCTCCCAGCTTGGTATCGTCAGCGAACTTGCTGAGGATACACTCTGTCCCCTCATTCAGGTCATTGATAAATACATTGAACAAGATTGGACCGAGTATTGACCCCTGGGGGACACCATTGGTTACAGGCCTCCAACTTGACACTGCTCCGTTAATCACCACCCTCTGAGTTCTGTCACAAAGATGAGGCAGAACCTGTCCAGGGAGGGAGGAATGTTTCTGCCATTGCATTTCATCAGGTCATCACCTTGTGTTCAAGGCAAATGGAAAGTCTCCAGCTCCAGTGGCTGATGGGCTGGGACATCCACTGCAGTGTTTCTGTGCCTGCAAACCCAGCATGTTCAGGGTGGAGAAGGAGCCCGGTCACGCGTGACTGACAGACACCAAAGGGGCTTCATGGTCACGTCCCACTGCTCGTGCCGCTCACAGGGACACCGTGCTGAGACAGGTTCTCTGGGTGGGTGGTTGCTGATTTAGGTCACTGCTGCACTGAAGATTTCTCCTACAGCTCCTGCCTTGGCGATGGTTATTAAAGACACAGCATGTCTCCTGCACTGGCAATGCACATCCGCCCCCAAGGCTATGATCCCAGTGCTGGTCACCATCAACAACCCCTCACACCACCACGGATGAACAGAAAAAGATTTACTGGGTTGAAGCTGGGAGCACTGGGGAGGACATGGTGTGGCACCCTGGGAGGGCTCCTGGGAGGTGGCCAGGGACCACAGAGCAGCTGTGTCCTCCAGAGCCTCTCACATGTGTGGACCAGGCTCTGGAGGACGGAGAGTCCAGCTGCTGCCCAGAGCTCCCCAGGAGTGGTGGAGGGCACAAGTCTGCCCCACGGCCTCAAAGGCAGCTGTCCTCAACAAACATGGGAAAGCACAGAACCATAGAATCATAGGATCGTCTAAGTTGGAAAGGACCTTTAAGACCATCGAGTCCGACCATCAACCTAACACTGACAAAACCACCACCAAACCATGTCCCTCAGCACCACACCTGCCCATCTTTTAAATGCTTCAAGGGATGGCAACTCCACCACTGCCCTGGGCAGCCCATTCCAGTGCTGGACAACCCTTTTGGTGAAGATATTTTTCCTAATATCCAATCTAAACCTCCCCTGGCACAACATGAGGCCATTTCCTCTTGTCCCATCGCCTGTTCCTTGGGAGAAGAGACCACCACCCCCCTCGCTACACCCTCCTTTCAGGGAGCTGCAGAGAGTGATAAGGTCTCCCCTCAGCCTCCTCTTCGCCAGGCTGAACACCTCCAGGTCCCTCGGCCACTCCTCACAAGACTTGTGCTCCAGACCCCTCACCAGCTCCGTTGCCCTTCTCTGGACACGCTCCAGCACCTCAATGTCTTTCTTGTCCTGAGGGGCCCAAAACTGAACACAGTATTCAAGGTAGCAGACCTCACCTTATCTCAGAGGTGGATTTCAAGTCAACCAGCAAACCACCATAAAAATGCAAACTCCTGATTCCATGGGATGCTAAAAATGGGCATTAAACAGAAATGTGAGGTGTGTTCCATAAATCTCAGACTCGTTCTTCTTAAGCTATATTTAGCTGTGAAGATTGCTACCTTTCTGACTGGGAGAACAGCTTGCAAATCTGAAAGATTGTTATAGTTTTTCTGACTGCATGTTCATCTAATAGAAGACAGCACCTCTCATCACAAATTATATTTGTCTGACATATTTTCAGCTGCATGCTTACAGCAGCTACATATTTATAATTATATTTTTATACTACAACAAACACTACCTCTGCTAGCTCTACCCTCGGAGCTTCTGAAGCTGGAGTGGTGCGGCACCAGCCCTCCTGCCTGGGTTTTCCTGATGGCCCCAGAGTCCTCAGGGATTTACATCCAGCAGTTGGCTTTGCAGTTGCCGGTGCAGGATGCTTTGGTTGGCATTGAGGACAAAGCGTGTTGACTGATGCTCAGGAAGGAGTCAGGTGTGTTTCACAGCCATTGCAGTTAAGGGCTGTTAGGGAGGGAAGGGAGGTGCGTCTTTTGTTTCCCAGATTCCTCCCAGCTTGGAATGCGTGGCCTTCTTGTGCAGCAGGGTTGGAGACCTGAGCAAAAGTGTAAACAGACCTGGAGGAGATGAGGTTTAAAACCTTGTTTTCAGTTCTGCCTGGAGATGCAGGGAGTTCATTTTGATTTAAAATCTTGTGCTGAAAAATACTATTAGTCAGTATACAGGATTTCCTTGGAGCATATGTTTTCTAAAATGGCTAAAAATGTCTAACATAATGGGTTAGAACCAGTCAAAAAAGAAAAGTATTGGTGGAAAAAGACAGTGTGGCTGAAGGATAAGACCTGGGGACTGCAATCAGAGCACATGTGATGGTGAAAGCATTTCCAGCAGGCAGCGATGCTTTGCCCTCATGATTTTACCTGAGTGAATAATTTTTCAATAAAGCGTAATGAAAAATCCATGTATTATTCAAAATGTTGTACTGCCATTTCAGTGTGGTTTTAACATGTGAACAAAGAACAGAGATCAGGTATTTCTCCTTCTTCAGTGTGAGCTAGGGCGCATGGCATCACGCAGCAGCAAGGCACTGACCCCCTCCATGCTCACAGCCCACCCAGGACCAAGGTTTTTGTCCCTGGTCTGTACCAAAGAACACAGGCTGGGAAACGGGGACCCTCCGAGTGCCAGCAGGGTGTCAAAGCCAGACGGGAGGCTCCTCATCCCCGTGGGGCTACAGTTATTTCAAGGAAAGAAGACTGTATCTGCAGGCATGAGTGAACTCCCCGTCAAGTTCCCACCAGCCCGGCAAGGGAGCGACAAAGAGCGATCAGGGATTGCACAAGAAAATCAAGGCAGCCTTAAATCTGTGATTCCCTCCAGGATGAGCTGCAAGATGCAGGGGTGATACAGAAAGTGCTTTACGCGGCCCTGAACCACCGCCTGTGTGGGACAGGCAGAACTGAGAAGTGGAGCAAGCCATGCTCAGGAGCATTGTCCAACACGCAGGTTTCCCCTGTGCATTAAACAGAGCAGGTCTGCTAAGTTTTCACACCAAAAGGCTGGTGCTCATTTGCGTGTAAGATGGCATTTTAATGTTGCCTGTTGGCAAATCCAAAATGGCTTTAGGATTTACCTCCCAAGGTAAAACAAGGTGTGATTTTTAACCGTGACTGTAACTCACTTCTGGAACATGTGACCACAGATGGTGGTGAACGTTGTCCCTGAAGGCGTTTCATTCAGAGTTTTCCTGAAAGATCTCTGTGCCACAAAATAGTTTGTGTGCAGTGCAGAGTCTTTGGGGGAAATGTTAGAACTGAGGTAACAGATGACATCAGACCCATCGTATCAGCTGTCTTTAAAAGCTGTGTCCTGAACATCAGAAACAAAATGCATATCTAATACAGAGAAAAAGGACCAGAAGGAGGGGAAGTTGCTCAAAAATGCCCGTCCTGGGAACCCTCTCAGCCCCTCCACTCACACAGCTTTCCTGAACTTGGAGAAATCACTCTTTTGAGTTTAAAGTGGATGCATTATTGATAGGAAAAGTTTCCTGGCTGCATTGGCTGAATTTTAGAGATCTTGATAGTGTTTTGCAGCTGACTGCATACAAGCTACACAGTGTCTGCCACAGCTATGAAACACATATGATATAAATATAGTTGTCTCTTTTACTCAGCAATTCAATATTTCTACAAACCCTTTGTTGTGGTTTAACCCCTTTGGGCAGCTCAGCCCCACACAGCCACTCACTCACCGCCTCCCCACCCCAGGCAGGATGGGGAGATAATCGGAAGGGTAGAAGTGCAAAAACTTGTGGGTTGAGATAAAGACAATTTAATAGGTAAATTAAACCTATCCTGCTTCCCTCATCTTTTATTGCTCAGCACGACATCCTGTGGTCTGGAGTATCCCTGTGGTCAGTGGGGGTCAGCTGTCCCGGCTGTGTCCCCTCCCAGCTCCTTGTGCACCCCAAGGCTACTTGGTGGCGGGGGGGTGAGGAGCAGAAAAGGCCTTGATGCTGTGCAAGCACTGCTCAGCAGTAGCTAAAACATCCCTGTGTTATCAACGCAGTTTTCACCACAAATCCAAAACATCGTCCCATACAGGCTAGGGTGAAGAAAATTAACTTGATCCCAGCCAAAACTAGTACACCCTTCCTTCTCTTTTCTATCTATGTAAACAAAATTCCATGGGCAAGTGTTGTTTTGGCATGCAGTATCTTGTGAGACACTTATCAATGGGATAAGCGCTTTGAGTCCCTGCTGTAAAACGAGCAGTAACACAAAATGTCCTACCACCTTGTTGCCGTTCTACCAGCCACCCTTCTCCTGCCCCATTCTTTGTCTGTCTCTCCCTCCTGGACCACCAAAGTCTTCCACTGAGATGCCTTAATGACCATTCTCCATGTTCTCCACAACACCCTCAATGTTGTCTTCACCCCCTTTCTCAACC
The DNA here is from genome assembly GCA_013398815.1 of Ibidorhyncha struthersii. Classification (NCBI taxonomy): domain Eukaryota; kingdom Metazoa; phylum Chordata; class Aves; order Charadriiformes; family Charadriidae; genus Ibidorhyncha; species Ibidorhyncha struthersii. The sequence goes on from VZSZ01010479.1 coordinate 61,173, forward strand.
ACCTCAGCTTATTGCTCACTATTTTTCCCATCTCTCTGAAGAGGTTCTTACTTTCCAGCCCAAGCCCAAGAAGAGCTCTTTCTTACCCTAAGTATATGCTGTTAATTCGGGACACGTCACTTACCATGAGCAGGAACCTTTCCTTTTGGTGTGTCCAGTTCCTTTGCTTGCCAGTGCTCTCAGGAGTTTCCAACACTTGTTTCTCTTTCCAGCCCTCTCAGCAGGCTAAAGAATTAAGAACTGCATTTTCCCAAATGACAGAGCTGTCTTTGAACCACAGACATTAAATAATTGCTCCATTCACTGGGTAACACATGGCTGATCTGTACAAATCAGGATATAGACCTACCATCAACATGGCACACAAGTCCAGCACTGTTATTTACTTATCTGAAATTTTGCAGTTGAAAGTGTAATTTGCTGTTGTTATTTAGCATTTTTGTTATTATTTTACATCTTGGTCATGTAGCCCAGGACGAGAAGCAATCGGTAGCAGTGGTATTTAGTATCTGTACTTTTGCTATATGTTGAAGCACAGATCAGAGAATTTGATATAATAATTGAGATGTAGAATGAAAAGACAATCCCTGCTGTCAAGAGCTTCAAATCTAAGGACAGGACAGGAGAAAGAAATGAGGGAAGATGAACAATAAACAGCATGGGTCATCATGAGAGGCTGCAGGAGATGCCTGTACGATACCAGGCAAACAAAAGGATATATTGCAAATTACAGATTTCATGAACAGAATCAGCTGGAAAACAGAGGTGGTTGAGATTATTTAAATTTCCATTTTTGTGTTGCTCCTCTTACCAAAATCATCTGGAACAGATGAAAATTCATATGCAGTAAACCAGCAAGATATGATCAAATAATCATCCATGACTATTGCACTGTCACTGAAATTGGCTTGCGACTGATTGCTCAGCCCTTAGATGGAACTGAACGTTATTCAGATACTCAGAGAAAACATATGAAGGAGTCAGAGGACAGGGATAACTACAAGAAACTGTGAGCTGTAAGATGATCTAATGGACAGCTAAAATCTGTGGACCTGATAAAATTCCTGGATGCCCCTCATCAGGGGCAGGGGACAGCCCCAGGTGGCGTCTGAGACCCGCTCCACACGCTGCAATTTCTGATGAGTTGGTTTTAATGTACGGATATCAATAATAACTGTTAATACCTTAATTGAGTCAATGCCCCGTGTGATGCAAAGCAAATGCACTTTCCAAATGATGAACTGCCATCCGGATCATTATGTTAAGTGAGTGTTTCCCAGAGCAGTGATCTCTGCCAGGGACATCTCTCAGGTCCCACAGTGTCACGGGGAGAAGCTACTTCTTGGCATGAGGGCCCTGAGGACGCCCCTACAATTCTGTTCATTTTTTATGCTGTAGGTGATGGGGTTCAGCATGCGGATGACCAGCAGGTAGATGTTGGCCACGAAGACATGAATGAAAGGGGAAGCACACTTGCCATACTGGTGAACCATGGACAAACCAACCATGGGGACATACAGGATCAGGACTGCCAGGATATGGGACAGGCAGTTGTTCAAAGCCCTGAAATGCTCCCTCTGGGATGCAATGCTCAGAATGGCCCTAGCAATCGGTGTATATGACACAAAGATGAGGATGAGGACTAATGTCAGAAAGAGGATGGCTACAGCAAAGCCATACCAGTTACTGAATGTGATGTCTGCACATCTGCTTGATCAGACAGAAGCAGTGGCAGCACTCCTAAGAGACATCTGCACAGAGAAGCCAGCCCAGTCCTGCCTATCCTGGCACTGGTGAGGATGGAGGAGTATCTCAGCGGGTAGCAGATGGCCACATAGTGACCAAAGGCCATGGCCAAAAGCACTGAGGGCTCCATGAAGGAGAAGGAAAGGATGAAGCAACCTTGAGCAAAACAGACTCCAAAACCTCATTGTTGACCAGAAAACACTCATCACAGTTGAAGTTGTAGACAGAGACAAACCCAAATTGGTGATGGCCAGCAGGGAGAGGAAACAGTACATGAGCCTCAGGTCAGTCCTGATGACAAAGAGGGTTGTGCCGTTCCTCACAAGCGATGCAATGAAAATGCAAGAAAAGGGGATGGAGAGCAAGACGTGAGCAGCCTCCATTCCCAGGGCGCCTGTTGGGGTGAACAGTGTGAGAGGAATGAGAGGAATTGGTTCTGCTGCAACATGACATGATGAGCCGAAGCACAAAAAGGCAAAGTAAACCTGTAATCAGTGAACCAAAGAAAAAAGCATGAACTAGAAATGATCCAATATCATAAATCTGCCAAATCTAAACAAACAGATTTATGTTATGCACTCCAGCTCTCTCAGAGTGCTGCGGTACAAACTCTTATTTAAATGAGAGCTTGATGCTCAGAAATATACCATTAAAGAAGTAAACATCACACTTTGCTATGGCAAGAGTAAACACTGCATCCCTATGAGCCTGATAACTTCATATAATCACAGACCCACAGAATCCTAGGTTGGAAAGGACCTCAAGGTTCACCTGGTCCAACCTTTCTTGGCAAAAGCCCGGTCTAGACAAGATGGCCCAGCACCCTGTCCATCTGGATCTTAAAAGTGTCCAGTGACCTGTTATTGTGATAAATATCAACATGCAATGCTACTGTTATTATAAACATCATTAAGGAAAAGGGAGGAAAGTTTGCACTTGTTCCCCAGATAAATAATGACTAAACAAATGTATTGGATGAAGCAAAGACATTTGTGCCAACTTCACGCGCACCTGTGGCATTTCAGGGTTTCTGCTTTATGGAGTTGAGAGACCCTTCCATCATTGATATGTTTTTTCACTCCAGAAATAAGCAGCAACCTTACATGATTAATTTGGCAGTGCTGCCAAGATGTCTCGACTCTGCCCTGGCTGCTTCCAGTCCAGCTGCCGGAGGAGATGCGGTTTCATACCAGCTGTGGCTCCGCTCTCCTCCCTCTTCCCACACAACACACGTGCCAATGCCTTGGTTTCAAGGAGCCCAGCTCAGCTGAGGAGCCACATCTTCAGGTGCCACTATAACACACACTCTTCACTCGCCTAAACGCAGCCAGGGAACATCCTCCAAGTCTTTACACCAGTTGCCCATGCTTTACAACAGACTCTTGGAGAAACAGCTGACAGGAGAGCCGTGCTGCTTTCGTAAATATGCAGTGCATCCACATTGAGACACCACAGAAATTCTGCATGTTCATTTTATCCATGGAGAATTTCCTAAGTACCTGGCAGGTGCTCAAGATTTCTTCTCCGAATATCTTTTAAAGAGCAGTGAAGCACAACGAGACATAGCAATATAAATTTGAATAATTCATACCAGACACCAGGTTCTGATTTTAAGCTGAGCAGGTAAAATTGACTTAAGAGGAGGATTTGCCATTGTGGTTGGGAAGGAGTTTTCTGAAAGCAGAACACGCTTTGAGCGAGCAGGGGAGAGATGAGACGTTTTAGCTGCTGAAGCAGAAAGGTTGGGTCGCTCAATTAAAACCAGGAGCACATTTTTAGTCGTGATTTTGCATTATCCAGTGCCTATTCCCAATGTACTAACGCAAGGCTCCAGCCCTGGGTCTCTTACCTGAGGTGAAGTCAGAGCTGGCTCTCTCAGTGCCTACGAAGGGCTGCGGAGCACGACGGCAGTCGGTGAAGCAGGGACAAGTCAAACCTTTTGTTTCACCTCCTGCTCAGCAGCCCCACAGGTAGTGCTCAGAAGGATTTAAAAGAAAAAACCCGAACTGAATGCTAACAGCAGTTAGGACAGGAGTCAATAACAGGGAACGGTCCTTATTCTGCTGCACAAACCCGGCATTCACTCATGCACTTCTGGTTCCTTCTCCTCAAAAGGGGCACAGGTAAGCAGGATGTCCCATGCTTAGGGTCTTACCAGTGATCCTGGTCACATGGCGTGGCAGGGGCAGGCACCTCTGACTTCAACTGGTTGGTTTCTTCCCTATTCCCTCAATTATTTACTTCCAAATAGACACAGTTCATAACAGCAACTGAAAACAGTACACCAGCTATCGCACCGGTCAGAGCAGAGTGGATACCAGATGCTTCACATACTTTGGCCGACTGTATTTCTCCTGAGGTTGGACACTAGCTCTGGCTTCTTGCTGACCGTATGTGTCTCTTTCTCGATCAAGCTCCTTCATTTTGCCACTAGCTGTGCAAGGCAATGATGACTCCGTCAGCCGAGACACGAGGGATCAGCAGCAGCAAGAGTGCCCCTCTCACCCTGGATGCTGACCCATGGGACAGCACTGGTGGTAGTGGAGATGAGACACAAACATATTGCTGCTCCTGTGGAAGGGTGTCCAAGAAGTTTTCACACACCTCCACGCTCACATAGTCTAATAATTGCAATATCGTGTAACCATGCACAAAGTAGCTTTGCGCTGATATTACCTTGGCAGTTTTTCTGGCAACAGGTCACTTTTTCTGCAGATGTGGCAGTGAAAGGCTGCTGCCAGTCTGGCCTTGGCAGAAGACATATGAGAGTATGAAATACTAGGCTGAATGCACAGCAGTCCCTCACCCACAGTAAAACTACTTAAAACTAGTAGGAAAAGAGTTTGACACAGAGGAAAATTCTTCCTTTACAGAGAAGTTTCTGGAACTTGTTTTCACAATCAATTATGAAGGAGGACAGCATCAGTGAGTTTAAAAGGTGATAATACAAATTAATGAGTAATGGGCCCATAAACATATATTCTAGTGAGCAGTCAGGGACGTGACCTCTACTGTCACTGGTAAAACAATAATGGAAGTTGGGATGCTGGGAGGGGAATGGGCTGCAGAATTTGGCCAAAGTCACGTACCCTCCCTGTTCGGCTCCTGTCTGCTGCCCACATCTGCCCAGTGGGGCAGTACTGGCCTGCCACTGCTCAAACACATGCGGCTTTGGGGGCGAATACAGCGGAACACAAGGGTTTGGGGGCAAAAGCTACCTCTGAGCAGAGGAAATGCAGCAGAGCTGAGAGCAGTGTAAGAACAGAGACACACACAGAGACAAAAGGAGGAGTTATATACTTCATTGCTGGGGTTCAGGGATGATCTTGGGGGACTAAAATCTCCCTTGGCCAATTTAATCTCACTGCAGTGCTACAACATATTCCCGTGTAGCAGGGAAGCTCGCTCCGGGGTTGGTTTGTATGACACATGGCACAAGCACTGGGCCAAGATGCAGGAACAAACCCCCTGCCATTCCTCACAGCACATCCAGAGAGCATCCTCGTGCTAAACACAAATGTACTGAAGAAGAGTCAAAATATAGAAGTTACCAGTTAGATGAACTTAGCAGTTTTCTTCAGCTTTTCACAGAATCACACAGAATCACAGAATAGTCAGGGTT
>VZSZ01010481.1:8110-26936 GCA_013398815.1 Ibidorhyncha struthersii
CATTTAGAGCTGGGAAAAGCTTCCCTCTCTAGCCGAGAGAGGCAGGTGGAGTGCCAGCCCCACCGGTGGCAACTGGCTGTGTGATGAAGGCTCAGGAGTGCCACATCTCACCTCTGCCCAGCTTGTCAGACCTGCCAAAACTGGCGGTTCTCCCCAAATTCACCTATAGGTGCCAGTCATCCTAATTTCTCCTTCTGGCACAAAACACGGTAGAATTTTATGACTCCAATGCAGTCAGAGTAACAGGGCTGCCCATAGCAATGTACACTGGAAACCTCAAGAATCTGTCCCTGGGTAGCTGTTTCTTTATGTAGCTGCCATAGAGCTGTTTCCTTTAGAAATCCCTCAAAAGCCCATGATGGACAGGTTGGGCGCTGCACAAGTTTCCATCACAAGCCAGGCAGTGCACCTCCTACAGAGCAGCTTGGCTTTGACAAGTCACCAAGGTCCATATAAGTACATCGTCTATTAGATAATAAAAATCATACTCTATATGCCACTACTGCAGAAATATGTTCAGATTAAAATGTCAGGGCCATAGATCTACTGACTGACATATATTGAGAATACAGAAAGTTAAAAGACTGAATAAAGAAGATACTCTAAATTCAGAAGTGCTTCTATATAATCCATAAGCATTAATATTAAATTTGAAATTAAAAGAACACATGGAATACCATATTTCTGTATAAGATGTTTTTGCAATTTGTATTCCTAGAATTGATACTTATTAGAGAAATATACAACGTGCTTTTTTTCTCTGGATTTTTTTTCAGTTTAATTTCTTAGTACCTTGACTATGGATCATATTCCCTTTTTCTTGTAGGTGGTTAATATATAATCCAACATCAGAGGTTTCACAGACCCATTGATGCAATGAGTTTCTGCATGATAGAAGATCTTTTATGATAGAAATTCCAGATTTGAAGAAGAAAATTATTTGTGTAGTACCTTCATTGCTGTGGTATACAAGCATATCATGTTGTAGTCAACATGTTTCATAAGTAGGGCGCTTTTTTTCTCCTCCTGACTGCCCTGACAAAGGGCAGACACATTTTTCTTTGGTTTAGAATCTTTCTTGTGACTATAAACTTACAGCAGTCAAAAGAAGGTCAAAGGAACGTAAATTAATTAGGAGTATAAAGTGATGGAGTCTTTCATAATGCTTTTTTTTTCTGCAGGACATAGTTCTATTTCTACCTGGCTTCTGGAGGGTGGAGGGAATCTCGCGCAAATTAGCTTATCTTCATATTGGAATGATCACTGTGCTTGAGGTAGAATTGTTGACAGTAATATTCATTCTCGTGCTTTAGGAGACTATTTATTAATTTGTTTTTATATCGTGGAACCAGGGCATTCAATAATAAGGACTCAATTCTTGTACTTTAATACCTGCTACCTAGAGGGCAAATAAAAGAGAAATTCATTAGACTTATGGTAGTTCTTATCCCTGAGAAATGTATTTTGGGGTTCTGTACTAGCTGGAATTGCCAAAATGCCAATGACTTCATGGTTTATTTGCTAAATAACAAATAAGGAGCAGATAAAGCCCTATTCTTTTTTTTTCTGCCCGGTAAAAATGTAGTATTTTAAAAAACAGGATGCACTGGCTTTTTTTTCAGAGTAAATTATCATAAAATGGTATTCTAAAATGATTAGTCTACTAAGACATTCAATTTGACAATTTGCCTTCAAATTACTGCAAGTGAGCAAATTTCAGATGACTTTCCACTGCAGTAAAAATTTAAACCCCATAAATATGTATCTTGTAAATGATACAGAATTTGATTTGTCAATTTTTATACCATACTGATATAAATACTTTACAGATACATTCTTGAGTTCTGGACCATTTGTATTAGTTATTCTTAGTGCTGAAAAATTTTTAAAAAATATACTATACTTGGAGTAATAGTGGAAGTGGCAAGACAAAGCTGACAGTATTTTAATCTGTGTTTTAGAAATAAGGGGTCATTATTGGGACAACTTTACCAATTCATTGATGTACAGGAGAGATGCAGAAGCTGGCCAAATACACTGTCTTTCAAACACTTGATATTTCTTTCAGGAATAGATTTCTTTGGTTTAGAATGCATTTTACTTCTACTTTTGTTTATCTATTTCCTTCTTTTAACTTGTCAAGAGACAAAAAGTATGTTTACAGAGAGATTGTTTTTCCAACAGTTATTGTTAATGGAACTTTAAAGAATTATTTTTAAACATTTTTCACCTTCTCTGTCAGGATTAATTCAATGGTTGATAATTAAATTCCTATACATTCCCTATTCTTCCCTTTTGTTCAAAAGCAATTTCTTGTAAGTATGTAAAATTGACTTTTTCCATTGAACAAACTGACATTTGTTATGTCTTGACAGACCAAAGCCAGACCAATGATTAAGGTGGAGTAAATAAGAGAGTAAGGAGAATTTAGTATTGTGTTATGTTTCCCTGATATTTTTTGAATTAGTACCAAGCAAAGTAAAAATCACTTGAGGCAGATCAGACGTTGCAAACCAAGGAGCATCTGCATTTGGGCAGTGCCACCCTGTCCATTGGTCAGGCTTGATAGCTATGGATATGCCTGAACTCTCACAAAAGACTTTTGCCACTGAGGGTTTTTTATTTGTTTGTTTGTTTTGGTTTTTTTTTTTGTTTGTTTGTTTTTTTTTTTTGTGTGTTTTTTAAGAGTTTTCAAAAAGGCTTCTTAATTTGTCATAGAGTCTTTTTACTTCCAATAGCTTAACAGCATTTAATTTTATCTCTGTGAGACTGTCTCTCTTTCAAAGCACCTTCTCTGCTTATTTCAAAGAATCTCAGGAAGATGGGATTGAAGGGTGGGTGTTGTTAAAGGGAGGTACAATACATACCTAGTACAAGGTAAGCATTTGTTGAATTTATAGTTTAATCTGTCAGTTCCTGAAATTCTAACAAGATCATTTTATCCCTTTATCACAATAACCTGCAAGAAGAAACTCAGAATTCTTTCTCTGAGATGTTGTGTCTCCTATAGAAGCTGTGTATATCAAAAAAAGTGTAGGTTTTATCCTCTGTGGTTTTTTGGTCCTTATTTTTTTTTGGTTGGCTGGTTGGTTTTGTTCAGGTTTTGCTGTTTTTTTTCGTTCTTATCAGTCTAGTCCTTTTTTTCTGTTCATCTTGTGTGAAGCAGCTCTGCAAGATTCAGGCTCAAAATGCAAGCCCCAACAATTCTGTCTTAAGGCACTGAATACAAGCAAACGGAAGATAGGCCCATACATTAATGAGTCTGGGGAAGGGAACATAACTGGGACTCTGCATAGGTGGGGCAGCAACTATGTTTGACTTGCATAGAGAGTCTATCAGAATATGAAGATAAAATGGGTATTTACAACCAGGAGAAACTAACTGGGGTTCTGAAATGAGTAATATACTCGACTGGGACCTGGACTTTCTTACTGACATGTAATTAGATATTTAATCCAGAATGTTTCACCAAACTTTGCTTCAGTACCAGTTATACACACAAAAACCCCCTCCATTTTCTAATACCCTATGATAAGTTTAAGATCTATTGTAAAAGATAAAAATTATCGTGCATTACATGAGGACAGAGTACTTCGTATCCATGCAGCTAAAATCTTTCCAGGATGCAAGATAAGCTTGTAGCTCAAATGGTGATAAATCTCCCAACAGTTTTCTCCAAGATATGTGTAGTTTTAAGCAACAGCTTAAGAGTTGAAAGACACAGCTGGTTTTTATGAGGGTAATACATATGTGCAGATATAATGTTGTAGGCCCAGAAAACTTACTGCATTCCTACTTTCTTACTATTTAAATAAACACATGCATACATACTGCAACACTGTAAAGGAGAACTTTGGCTTTTGCCTGACCAGAGCTTAACGGCAGCTGAATTTTCAGCTTAACAATTTTTCCCCCTTTCATTTTATCTTTCTCTTTCAAGAGAGATGGATTGCTTAGGAAAAATGCAAATGAAAAGGGTTTGAAAATTGTTTGGTATGCTTCTTGTCTTCACAAGCTTTTTAGGCTGTCATAGAGCTGAAGATTACATGAAACAGCAATCATTAGTGTTGTATATTCTGAGGCATGGTACGAGGAAAGGGTACATATAGAGTTTTATACATCATTAGCAGCTTGCTGTAGGGATTCTAGAAAGACTGTGCTATGCTTAGAAAAGAAAAAAAAAAGTAAAACGTTCTTTCAGTAGAAATACACATTTTGAAAAGAGAAATCTAATTCCATGTCCAATTGTGTAAGGTGTCTTGTGTAGCTCAGAAATTATCATCTAGCTGTTAAGGGAACAGAAAAGTACAAAAGCAAGTACTTTGTAGAAATGTCTGTATCAAAGAACTAGATAGATGGGCCCTTTTCCTTATTTAAAAATGGAATTATTTTGTATAAACATGCAGTATGAATAAGGGGTTGAGAAAATTTATGTGTCCTTCCAAGCTTTGCCTCTGAAGCATGGCATAATCTTGAGCAACTTTCTTCAGTAAAACGAGGTTCCAGTTCAAATATCTAATACCTCAAGTATGTAAGTGCCTTATTAACAGTTTAAGATTAGATATCAGACATTTCAGTGACATAGGATTTTTTCCCAAAATACTGGACACTGGCAAATTTTGACTTTAACCTCTCTGCAGTTATCTTTTCTTCTTCCTGTTTAAAGATAGGGTAATAGAATTTTCCCTTATGTCTCAAAGAACAGTGAGGGACTTAATGAAATACAGCTTTCATCATACTATGAAAAAGTAGTGTTAGGTATGATCAAAGAATTTAACTGCTGTACAATATTAGCAAAACTACATGTGTAATGTCTGCACTAAGCTAGTAATGAACTATGAGACTGACAAAATCCAATCCAGGTGAACACTGTCATTTAATCCCAGCATCATTAGTTATATTTCCAGCAAAAGCTGTATAAAAACTTCACCTCAGTAGCAAATCTATCAGAAATTCATGGTGCTTCCACGTCACAAAAAGGAAAGAGTGAGCCTTGTAGTCTCACTAGTGAGTAGTCTCAATAGTAAGTAGATTCTTCCTGTTCGGTTCTCATGGGTAATTTAAGCTAGTGGGTACAATATCTTCTGCTTATTTTGTCCTGTGTCCCTCAGTTCTTCTAAACTCCAGCCTGTATTTTTCCCAATGTTCACTTAATTGTGCACTGTTTTGTTACCGCTTTGCAGAGCAGTGCCCATTTTTCTTGCTTAATCCCCTTTTCCAAGTTCCATACTCCATCCCAAAGTACTGCAAATACTGCTGGCTTCTTGTACTCTTTCTTATTCCAGGATCCTCATGTCCATCTTGGCTTTTTAACCTATTTACTGCTTTTATTACTCCAGATATTTCTTCCAGTTTGCTTATCTAGACATTTAATTCTTGTGCTTGCTTTCAACACCTCATCCTCATTCTACGTTCTAGAAAATTATATAATTTCTACCTGCTGCTTCCATGCTCAGTTACACAATAATGACCTAATCCAGTCTTTCAGCCCAGCTAGATTCTAAAAACCTTTTTTATATTTCTGCAGATAGGTTCCCCTTGCCTCTTCCAATTTTAAGTGACACTTTCTATAATGTTTTGTCTCCCTAACGTGTCCCCTGACACCTCAGCATATGAAGCGTATGTCAGGCAGAAGAGTGACTGGGTGACAGGTTTTCTTCTCATGTTTCCAGTGTGGGATTGAATTTATTCCAGGTCAAAATGGAGCCAACACTGCATGAAAACTTCAGCTTTGCTTGAATAGCTCTGAATTGCTTTGAGGGGTTGTCATGTGCATAGTCTGGCCATCTGTAGAAGCTACGACAGGAGAAGCATTCCCAGAGAACATGAAATCATCAGAAATCTTATTTTCTGAATAATTAGACAAAAAAGAAGCCAATAACTTGGAAGAATGTTAAGGTTACACATATACAGTAAAAGGTATTTCAATAAATAAAAAATAATCAAACTTCATATCTTGCTAAGAAATTTTAGAGTTCCAAAAAGAGAATTAAAACGCCTCAGGTAGAATATCATTATCATTTCTTTTTTAATGAACAAATCTGTGCCTCTCTTGCTAGTCTTATCCTCAGAAATGGTTAAAAAAATGCCAGTAAGTTGGCAGAAAGCTGTTTTGTGGAAGAAGAAACTAATTGCAAAGCTTTACACTAAACTAATTATTGCAGAGGAGGTGTTGGAAACATTTTATCATAAACAATGTCTTAAAGATCTTACAACTTAACAATGAAGATAGATGATGTGTAGAAAACAGGTATAGTATATACTGCTGTGGTTCCAAATACTGTATTAATATGATGATGTTTTTCTTTCCTACCCCTTCTGCTCCCTGCCTTGGACAGAAGGTGGAATTTAACTAGGAGAAGAGAAACTAAACAGCTGTCAAAGTGACAGGAGTGAGGACAATAAAAAAAGATCTGAACCTGTGAGGAAAAAGAGATTTAAAATATGTGAGGTAAATTATGTGACTAATATGAACAGGTTGGAGAGATATGTTTTAAAGTTTTTCAGTGGAAGAGCAGAAATGGCCATGGGACAATCTTGCCCTCTCTGAATCTCAATTCCTGCCCCACTCTCCCCCTCTCCAAGTTTATCTCTGATAAAACGCTGATAAAACTTCAGCTCTGTTAGAATTTTGCTTCAGGGCAGCTCTAAGTCATCTTTTAATGGCCTCCAAGCCTCAGGATTGGCATCACACAGGAAAGCCCTAATGTGACCTTTTCTGCTGCTATGCTAGTTTCACACAAATTGTTGCCTGGGGAACTTTTACAGCAAGATGTTTTTTCACGGGTGTGCATATGTATACACACCTGACTGTCCTTGCATGGGTTTCATCTCCTGGGCAATTTTACTCAGTTTTAAGGGGTGAACCATCTTGGTGCAGCCATGGGATGTGCCTTAATGGCAAGCTAGAAACACTGTACAGATTAGCTGGAAAAACAAATAGATTTGTATGGTCTTGGTTCCATTTCAAGAACTGTTGAATTGATTTCTGGATATGGAATGTGGTTATAACTATTTTGATATGAGATATAACCTCAGTATTCCTCAGTGGAAGGTAGAGATCACTGCTAATGAGACAAGAAATCCATTGCCAATAAAACTGTTCAGTCTTTTTGTAATAAAGGGAATTTTATGTTACTAACTTCAATGAGGTCATTAATTCAACTGAACTGAGCAGAATTCCCTTAACACCCATAAACCTGCATTTCAAAAGGACAGCTAAAGTTTGGTTATTTATCTGTATAACTGTAGATGCCTGACTGCCATGAATGACAGAATATTGAATAATTTTGCCAGACTCAGTGAATTTTAAAAGAGCTATGTAGAAATTCTACAAGAATACACTTTTTCCTTTGCAAATTTTTCTCAAAATCCACTTCTACTCCAATACCAATAAAGAAGGGGGCAGTTTTGATAGCTAGTTCAAGCTATGGCTTATTGAGTATGTATCAGCATACAGTAAATGCATTTACAAAAAATTTACATCCATGTCAGACTGGGGAGTAGAACATGTACAGTTCTATGAATGCTAACATGGTCCCAGAAAAAGAGTTCTTGGAAACACAGAGCAAAACACACTATATAACAAAGAAGGGGAAGAAGCATTCGAGTTTTTCCATGAGTGGCAATGCACACTTCCAACTATTGAGATTAGATGAAGTAGGCAGCTTCAGAAAGGATGTTGTTGAGATCCCTGAAGGTGAACAAATAAAATGGGTTAATATATACGTGAGATGTTGGGATTCATACGCAATTATAAGACTTTCATTCTGGTATCTTATATGGAGTTGTGGGAAAAGTTTTTAGCAGAAACAGTTTTCTTTACATAAACCTGAATAAACAACATTTTCCTGGACCAGGAATTTGAGTGGATTTTTTTTTGTATTGTATTTTAGCCTTAATAAACAACATTTTTCCTAGCTTAGGGAAATAAAGGGATTTTATTTTTTGTTTCACTTCAGACACTTATTTTCTTTTATATGTTTGGGATTTTTAAGGGTTTGGTTTTGTTTTTTTTCACTTTAATCCTTGGTTTTATGATTTATGGCTGGTTTAGAGGCATGAAATAAATATTTTGAAACAGAAAGATAAAATCACTGCAATAATCTACCCATTACTAGGCCACAAATATCTTCACTGAAATGTCAAAATTAGATAAAGTAAAAGGACTCTTGTCTCAATTTCAACAGAAATAATAAAAGTAATCCAGGAGAAGTTTGTTTAATATGCAAGTTATGCAATTTTAATTTCAAACTCTGGGAAGTTAGAGGAAAATATGTTTCTAAAATATTTTCTGAATAAAACATATCATGAGAACTTCAATGTTTATCCAAAAATATTTGAAAAGGTGAAACAGGAGAAGAGATGAGCTGAACAACCTTGTCAGTTAAAAGCCAAAATTCTATAACAACAGCAAAACTATGCTCAAAAACTTTTTAATTCTTGCTGACAACATTTTGCTGTCATTCAGGTTCTGGAATGACCGCCTTTTAAATTGTGTTTTATCACTTTCCCTTTCTATTCGGGAAGGTAGAATTCTCTCTATAAATGGCTGAGCGAAATAAAATAATTACAAAATATGCTAAAAGAGATCATCTTACTTACATTTATAATGCTTGCCTACAAATTAGATTACAGATCAGATTACAGATTAGAACATTGGCTAACAGTTTGGCATTAACTTTTCGGGTGTTTCATTTGCTGTACAAGAGATTGCTGTATGTTTTCAATAAATTTTATTAAAACGTACATAATATTATGCTTCAGTGCTATGTTTGTATTTTTCTCTTCAAACATTCCAAGAGAACAAACAGAAACAAACTGAAGTTTGCTGCCATGGTTGAATATAAAATAATGGAACTGATATTGCCAGTCATTGAAAAATTACTCAAAGAGTAAAGATGCTGTTGTCAGTATCTGTTTAGAAGGAATATAAAAATATATGATAAGTGTTATAATTTATAACATTAGCAATTTCTTTTTTCTTATCCCTTTTTGTTTTTGGGGGTCAATAGCTACGGTCTAACACTTGTTCATTCTTCTCCGCTCTTCAGTGTGAAAATGGTGACCCTAAATGGTGGGAAGGGCTGACTATGTGGAGATGCAAGGAATATGAAGGGAAGATCTGCTATCCTTTAACTGTTCTTCTGTAGCTATGCACCCATTCAACTCCCCATTTTGGAAGTACAGAAAATATCTATTGTATTGTATTGTAAATACATTGTATTGTATTGTAAATACATTGTAAATTGTATTGAAAGTATCCGTTGTATTGTAACTATTAATTCAAATATTGCAGTTATTGAAGATGATGCAGAAATATGAAGAAGAGATAATGAAGAAAAGAAAGGCTAATAGGTGATGACGAAGGCAGTATTAGTAAAAGGAGGATCTCTTGGTTGGTTATTCTGTATTTGCTAGCTGTAGTTATGTGTCTTGCCTTAGAGAAAAAGCTGACCATCCAGGTGCATCATGTATTCTAGATGATGAAACTAGTACACAGGAGCAGTACAGTTTAAGGAGAGAAAGCACCATTTAGAAAGATGTAATTTATATTAGGACCTTCAAAACAAGTGTGGCTTGCAACTTCAGGTTAGGGTTGTCCTTTTCATATATATTTTTGAATATAAGTATTTTTGTTAATTGACATGCCTTTTGTACAAAAATGGGCATTGTTCTTCCCAGAATGCCAGAAGAAATTCTGTCAAGTACTTCCTCAGCCTCAGGGCTCAGTACAGCAGAGATCAGGAAGTCTGACAGTAGTGAATTTTGTATCTAACGAAAGTCTTGTGGTGAAAAATTACTCTGTATTTCTTTTGCTAGCCACACACAACAACACAAAAAGAAGAAAACAACAACAAAGAAAAATATTTATCAAACTGATGTGGGCTTCCAGCTGAGAACTGATGATTACAGGTCACAAGCTGTGCTCTGCAGTATGAATGGACGATCTTATTGTGCAGCTGAAGAAGTATCATTTTTTACATTATGATATGGCTCAAACCTGCCCATTTTCTCAAAAAAAGTGCCAAACAAACCCTCCAAAAATGAAGAAAACTCCCAATCCAGACCCCCAAAGTCTCCCAAAACCACACAGAAGAACAGTTTTTCTCTTTGCACTTCTGTAGTGTTGGTATATTCAAGGACGAAAAAGCTAATTTCAAAACAAAATTAAGTCCTTTATGTTTTTGCAAATAAGATTTTGTTTTTTTTCTGCTTCAGTATCAACTTCTATATCAGGATTTTCTTGTTTTCAGAAACAACAATAAATTTGTACTACTTTGAACGACTTACATTTATATTACGCTTGAAGGTAAATCTGCAGGGTAGAATCTGCAAAATATGGCAGCCCCTATCAACTCTGTAAGTCAGAAGACTAGTCATCAAAAAAGGAAAATGTCTCAGAAAAGAGGAAGGAGGGAGCAGGTGTTCAGATAAGATGCACCAGTTCACTGAGACCCCATCTGTAGCCATACAGTGGTGATGAGATGAACTTCACAGAGTGTATACATGCCTAGTGATGCTCACTAAATCCTTCACACCTCTCACACAACGCTAGTTATAATTCAGTGGTTTAGCTTTCTGAAGAGATTAGTTTAGATGGGAGGCAGGGGTGACTGAAAATATGTTCTAATGAATTTTCAAACCTCAAAGGCTTAGAA
Organism: Ibidorhyncha struthersii; assembly: GCA_013398815.1. Lineage (NCBI taxonomy): Eukaryota > Metazoa > Chordata > Aves > Charadriiformes > Charadriidae > Ibidorhyncha > Ibidorhyncha struthersii. The sequence goes on from VZSZ01010481.1 coordinate 18,772, forward strand.
ATTATTTTGCATTTAGTAGGAAAAAATATTTTAGTTTGGGGGGGAGTGAGAGAGGGTTATGTATTAATCTTTTCAGTTCACAAGCAACAAATGAATGGCTGCACCATACCTGATTGCTGGAGCTTTTACACAAAGTGATTGCACTGTAAATTCTGCTGCTCATAATTAAGATACATTGCTAATGCATCAGGCTCATAGAGAATAGTTTCAGAGGGACGGAAATGGAGCCGTAGTGGTTCTGAAGTTAATGCTTGCTGTGGGAAATTGTTTTATTAAAACAATTGTTTTAATTGTTGACTAACCCAGGTTACAGATACAGCATTTCAGCATTTTACATCTCTGCTGCTTCCCAAGAAGAATGATTGCAAGGGCAGAAATAACTTTTATAGCATTCTTTCAGGTGTTGTTTTGTTATGTCAGCTTGAAAGTTTAGCAGATAGCTTTTGTTGCCATAACAAACAAAACCATTTTCAGTGAGGTCTTTCAGCCTGCTATGATATTTGTAGTAGGCCATCTGAATCCTGCTGGTAAACTAAATATGGGTGTCTGAGTTGTAAAACAGATCCACTTAAACATTTCTGTGATGATGGATGCCTGTAGCTGGAGACCAGGATTAGCACCTTGCTAAAGTTAGTAGACTGCAAGGTTTTGTTTCATGCTATAAATAAGTCTACTAAGTAGTGAAAAGACTGTATCTTTATGAGGAAGTTAATAGAAGGTAAGTTGTAAGACAAAACAATAAAAAATCCTACTTTCTGTTCCGAGAGGGAAGTCCAATCCTTTCTTTTGTGGAAGGAAATCCATTAGAAGCATTGTTCTATATGAAACATGCAAAACTTTTTTCTTTCTTTTCACATTATTACATAAGACATCATTTTGAAAAGCTATGTCTAAGCTTGGCAGAATTAAAATCACAGTTTTCCAGGTGTTGTCTGCTCTAGTCGGTTCTAATGTTCCTAACTGAGTAGTTTTTCCTATATTTGGGAGTGAGAAAAGTATTTGTCTTTTGGTATGCTTTTTCTGCAGGTGTTTGCAGCAAGAAAGAATCTGATGCATGATAAATTTGCTTTCTTGTCCAAAGAACTTTTTACAAAGCTAGGAGTTGTATTAATTTGTCTTTTAGAAAGGCATAGTGCAGTGAAAATATTTTATATTCAACATTTTATTTTAGTATCACTCATCTGTTAGGGAACTGACAGTGGGAAGGATGATGCAAAATCTTTAAAATATTTTAAATAGGACTGATTCTTTATAGTGTAGTTCTAGCGTAACTTACCTCTAGTACAATGGAAAGTTAGCTATGATATCTATTCTTCGTTTGTAAAATTTCATTTTGTTACTAAGAGCTGTTGACTAGTTTTTTATGTTTTACATTTCTTAATTTTCATAAAAAGTTCCTCAGAAAGCAAAATATTTGTTCTTTCACAGAGTTTGAGCAGAAGGAGTCCATTGATATCTTAACAGAAAGTCCCTTGTTCCGTATTTGATTCAACAGTGTAAACTAAGGGTGCCGTATACATTCTTGTAGTTGTGTTTCTGAATTTATTTTTAGAATCAAATTAAAAAATCCAGGCATTTACTGCGATAAACTTCTAAAAGAGCAGAGAAGAAATACATTATTCTGTAAGTTGGAAGTGATTGGTCCCAAAATTAAAACAATGTTAATGAAATTTGGCTCAGAACTATCATTGGAAGAATTTATTTTTTCACCTCTAAATAAAAATGTGATAGAGAAGTCAAGTCTCTGAAAACGTTCAAGGTTGTTTCTATCGCATTTCAGGGTGGGGCAAAAATTGACTTCAGGTGTTTGTTGACTGTGTGTTACAACAGCCTCATCTGCAACAGTTCAAAAGAACAGGACTGCTGCAACTGTGTCGGTGTCTGTGTACGTGCACACGTGTATCTATGTGTATATTACTGAATTAGACTGCTGCTGTGGGAGTGTTTATAAATCTGATAGAACAGACCACTTTCAAACTTTACAGCAAGGCTTGACTAAACTGATTTGCTGACATATTTCATACTAACAAATAGGTCTCACACATTATAAACCATTACCCGTATATATACATACAAAAAACTGTTAGTCTTTAGCAACCACACCCTAAATCAGTTGTGACTATTCAAACCCATGGAGTTGATGTTGTGTAATTAGTACAGAAGGTTATGATCCTTGATCATCCTTAGTCCCCAGCTGATCAGGCTTCAGAGCTCTTTGATAAGAGAAATGAGAAGTGGACTGTCTTCTTTCTTCGACAACTTTCTTTGGTCATTGTCAGTGTTCTGTGCAATCTTTTCCTTTCAAAAGTGATACCTCTGCTGTTCCTGCTGCTATTTTCTTTGTTCTTGGTTCTGCTTTTCACCCTCCTTGTGTGTCTGGCAGGATATCCAAGCTATTTGCAGTCCCTTGTACTTCCCTTGTTCTTTATCTTGCAATCCTGTCACTCGCTTGTGCTTTGGTGGTCATATTGCTCACGTGCTTAAGTAAAATCATTACACGTTGCAGTTGGCTATGCTATCACAGTTCTACAAAGAACACTAGTTCACTGTTTTAGTATTCCCATATTTGTGTTCAAGGTGATATAATATTGTTTGTACCTTGATTTGTGCACTTACAATTTAGAGATGCTACAGGCCTCTGCTTTGGCTACATGACTACAAAATAGGGTTGTTTTCTTCTTTGCTTCCAAATCAACTTTCAAAGAAGTGTGGCCATGTCTACCATTATGCTTCCAACATGAGAGTGACTAATTCTTTTCTCACTTTAAGATTTCCATTTCCCAGGTAGCTTCAAACTACTCCCTGACTTCGTTTTCATTGGTTACAAGAAGTGAGTGGACATTCTTAAAGAATTGTTGCCAGTTGTACATGTCAAAAGTATACTACATTATACATAAAGGTATCTACTACATAAATGAATGAGATGCATAATTCCATGTCTGCCTTTCCTTTCAAAAGTTTCTTTAGCTAAAACCTCAAACTTTTAATCACATCTTAGTGCAGTGAAAAACTGAAACTTGACATGTATTTATTTTATCCTAGCTCCATAGAGATTTTTTCTTCCACAAAGCAGGAAAAGAGGATTTTCATGGCTGAAATGACCTTTGACTGTTACTTTCATGTCCACAGGGAAGTTGGTGTATTCTGGCATTATGCAGGTATGAGAGAGAAGATTTTAAAAGCTAGCCTGACCTGACAACATCTCTTCACATTGCCACTCATCTACGATTTATGGATCGGTAACAGAGGCTAGTGAACGGTTCTGTACCACATTGGAATCAACTCCTTTAAGGCTCAAAGGAGACATTTAAAGACTAATCCTGAAAGCAGCTGAGCATGTTTGATGGAATTTTTTACTGGGCTGTTTGTCTTAAGTCAATGGGATTTGAAGGAATCCAGACCCGCCCTGGATCCAACTCCTTTTTTCTTTTTCTATGAGCATTGTGCCTTTTTACAAGGGCATATAGAGATCAGACAAGGGGGAATAGTTTCAAACTGGAATAAGTTAGGTTTAGATTAGATATTGGGAAGAAATTTTTCACTGTGAGGGTGGTGAGACACTGGAACAGGTGACCCAGGGAAGTTATGGAGGCCCCATCCCTGGAGGTGTTCAAGACCAAGTTGGACAAGGCTTTGAGCAACCTGGTCTAGTGGGAGACATCCCTGTCCATGGCAGGGGGGTTGGAATTAGATGATCTTTAAGGTCCGTTCCAACCTAAACCATTCTATAATTCTATGATTCTATGATTCTGTGATTGTGAGAGGGTATATAGCTTAAAAAACTAGAATGTCAAAAGATGAATGAAAAAAAATACCATCAAAAGAAAGTATATATTTTTAAAATTAATCCTTGCACAATCAAAATATACAAAAGTGCATTGAAATAGTTTTAAATGAAGGTGTCTGAGAGGGAAAAGAAATGGGAAGATTAAAAACAGTGCCACTCTTCTAGTCAACTTATGCTTAGATCATGAGTTTTTCTAGTTAGGTATTTCTTGTTTGATTATGTAACCCCTAATATTGTCATATTTTTATTCATAGCTTGAGAACTTATCTGTGACTCCAACACAAATATTTTTAATGATGTCTATTTTCAGTACTATTTGTATTGATGTATAAACTGGAAGAACCACAAATTCCATTATATTACTAAAATTATAATTTATATAAAAGAGATCTGCTGGTAAGCTTGTATGACTATGATTAATTAAAGAGAAAGAAAAGGAAGGACAGGCAGAGGCAGAAAGAAATATATTCCATCTTTGTATACCATTTGCTTTAAGATTCAAACTAGAAAGGGAGAAAGACCTTCTGAAAGTCCCTGGGTGATGATTAGAGGTGAAAAGAATAAGGGCAACATCTAAAGGTTATAATTTACTAATAGCCAAACTAGGAATGATTTTATGAACCACGTCATGCATTCTTCCTTCTCTCCTGGAGTGGGGTGAACACTTTTCATTTGAGAACTCCATAAAGGCCGGCCGAAAAGGGATATGTTGAAAACATATTTTTGGTGATGGTGGTTTGCTACACCTGAAATCCTAGGTGTTAGTGTGTATGTGCAACAAGGATTCAGCTGTTCCAGGACTAGAAACTTCCTCAAGGAGAGGAATTATTGCATGTTTTATTTTGAGCATATTGTTTTGTTTTAAAAGTTAATCTCTGCTGAAGTAATCTCAATTACAGGCACGATTTTCACTATGCCTCTCCAGTGTCCTTCCAGCAGTGTCACACAGGTGCTGACAGGCAGAGGCCTTGCAAGACATTTCCTTGAAGTTTCTTTCAAAGATTTTCAGATTAGTTGGCAGTTTGCCTTGAGGAAATTGGGTGCTCCCAGCCAAGCTATCAGCATCCTGATCCCATGGTACTGAATGCAAAGAGTCAAGCCAAGAAACATAGTGTTTTTTAACCCACAGACGCTGTGGATAACCTGCCTGTATATTAAAGCAAATCTTATTTTCCCTAAGCAAAAGAATACTCATTGCAAGATAATTTATAATCTATCAAATATGATTATATTTGATTATAATATGATCAAATATCAAATATATATGTATGAAAAAGATCAATTAGCAAACATTTATCACACAGGAGCAAATAACTACATCATAGTGAACACTACCTTATATTTAAAACAGAAAAAGCAAAAATAACACTAATTTATCTAACTGTTTGGTTAATTACAGAACTTCTCATGCCTATATTTTATCTAATTCATCTTGCTATACAGGAAGTACTGTATTTATTTAGTGATTTACTTGATTAGCAAGTATTTCCATAAGAAAGTCCCATTGCACTGTTCAGTAAGATGTCACTTACTGCAGAGAAAGCCATGATGATCAAACACACTAATCTTTTAAGAAGTATTTATTCACAATAAACTGCCCTGTAGTCTCCCACCCACACCGTGCTATTCAGTGCATCTGTATTTGAAAGCTGTAGTGTATAGTTCCAGCATGTAGTTTGTAATTACAGTAATATAAAAGAGCGGTTTACTGTAGACTCAGTACACAATGCGATTTGCTTGTTTTAGAACTGGAAAGAGAAATTACAATTATGTCTATTATTATTTTCAACAAAGGAAAACTTGAACCATGAAACAGCCTACTGATTTACTGATTGATTGATTGATTGATTGATTGATTTCTTGTCCTTGAGAGCTTGTAGGGTGTTGTGGTTTAACCCCAGCCAGCAGCTAGGACCATGCAGCCTCTTGCTCCCCCTTCCTCCCTATGTCCCCTGTCCCTCCCTGAAGGGTAGGGAGAATAAGAATGAGAATATGAATAAGAATTATAGAAGAATATACAAGACACAAGCCACTCTCACCACCCAGTGAATTGGTTGCCCAGCCCAACCTGAACAGAGATAGAGGATTCCCCCCTCCCCCATTGAACCCCCATTTATATAACAAGCATGACATCAGTGATACAAAATGTTCCAGTGGCGATTCTATTTTCGTCTATGTTCCTTCTCAGTTTTTATGGAAAGCTGAAAAAAGTCCTTGACTAATATAAACATCACTTAGCAACAATTAAACCAACATGCATTATTGATATTTCTTTCCTACCAAATCTGAAAACGCAGCAACCATTAGAATGAAAATTAACTATCTCAGATGAAACCAGGACAAGAACCTACATGGTAGTGTTTAAAAGTGCTATGCATCTTGCTGTAGATCACAAGTTTCGTACCAGACAAATGAATAATTAAAGGGTGTTCATTTGGTAGAAAAGGAGTTAGTCCAGTAGTGGCAATCTATTAAATGTTAACATTTCAAGGTTGTATTTTTACTCTGATTTATCCCCAACAGCATCCCAAAAGAAACCCAAACCAAAACAAACCACAGCCTGACACAACCACGTGTTTTCTTTTTCAATCACTGTAAAGTGCATTTAGTTTTGATCACTTACAAAATAACCTACATTCTCTTTGATCATTTTGGCACACATTTTGGCAAGTATTTCTCAAAAATCTTGACCTTATTTGTTCAGGAATAAAACATTCTCTGGAGCAGGCTTTGGCCAGTAAATCAACTGTACTACTAACCAGTACAAGTAATCAATATCTTAGGCAAGATCTGTCTGTTTCAATAATAATAATAAAATATTTATAGGTCTTAAACATATCTTGTTAAAAACAAATAAAAGGACAATGGGACAATTATTTCCTCACAGTTTTGCTTGGAAACATTTGAATTCAAATCAGGACAAAGTTAGAATTCCTTTGAATGTGCATTTTTGCATAAAAGCAAACTAATAAAGTTACAAGATGTATGAAATCGTGGGCAGCTGCTCAGTAGGCTCCGTTCCTTTTACAAATGTCTAATTATAAGGGCAATGCTTACTAAGTATATTGAAAATATATTTCCAAGCCAATGAGGAGTAATTAATTCTTACTGAAGTCTTTTGAGAGATACTACAATATTATTACATTGGAAAATTTGTGACACTGTTATTCCTTAGTTCCTTTAATTGTGTTATGCATTGCAAAATCTTATCACTACAAAGTAACTGTTTAATCCTTCTTCAAATAGAAACCATTTTACAATTTTCTCATCCTTTATGTCTTTTTGGTGCCTCCTTTTACCTCTAAAATATGGGAGTCCAACACTAACAGCAGCAGCATTTTCTGGTGTTGAGAAGCGTGCAAGGCTTGCAAGGCATATGGGGGCAAGCTGAAGGTGTTTCTGGACGCTGACACTCTTGGGCTCAATGTGGGGAAGATGCAGCAAAGATGACCAGCTGCTGGAGGACACCAGGATGCTGAGGGACTGCAGCTTCATGAACCAGACCACCCACCTCCAGGACCACCACATCATCAGTCACAAACCCATGCAGAGAGCCCAAGACAGGGTGGTGTCATTGATGCATTAGTCTGTAAGGAATTAAGGGAAATCTCTGTATCAGTTGCCTTTGCCCTTACAGGCAGCTTCAACTCCCCAGGTGTCAACTGGGACTACCATACAGCAGACAGAAACAGGATGAGGAAATTCCTGAAGCATGGTGAAGGTAGCTTTTTGATGCAGGTACTAAGGGAGCTGAATTGGAAAGGTGGCCTCCTAGACCTGTTGTCTGCCCTTAGGGATGGTCTCATGGGTGATGTAGTGATTGGTGGTTGTCTTGGCCACAACGACCATGAAAGAGTTGAGTTTAAAGGCTTTGGCAATATGAGAAAAATTGTCAGCAGAGCCACTACCCTGGGTTTTGGAAGGGCAGACCTCAGGCTACTAAGTATGGCTACCTAGTATGGTCCCCTGGGAATTTGCTTTTGAGGGTATTGGAGTCCATAAAAGCTGGTCACTTTATAAGAGCCATCTTTTAAGAGCACATGAGTAAGTAATTCCAACATGTTGGAGGTCAAGCAAGTAGGGCAGAAGGCTGGCGTGGCTGCACAGGGATCACCTTCTGGAACTCAGGAGCAAAAAGAAAGTGTATGGACTTTGGAAACAAGGTCAGGCTACACAGGAGGACTACAGTGATGCTGTTCACCACTGTAGGGACAAAATTCCTACAGCCAAAGCTCAACTGAGTTGAAGCTGGCCCATACCGTGGCAGATAACAAAACAGACTTTTTCAAGACTGTTAACAGCAAAAGGAGGGCTAAAGAAAACATTGGTCTGTTGCTTCATGAGGTTGGTCACAAATAGGGATGAAGATAAAGCAGAG